>JAFFST010041824.1:13172-26081 GCA_022414735.1 Noturus placidus | reverse complement strand
TTTGAAATATCCAATAAATTTGGTTCCACTTCATGATTGTGTCCCACCTGTTCCACTTACCCAACTACTCATCCATCCACCCATCCATACAACTACCTAACCATCCATTCATAAATCTATCCACTTACCCAACCATCTATAAGTCTATCCATCCAAAATCCATTCACCTACCCAACCATCCAGCCATAAGTGCATGCCCCACCTACCCATCCATCCACCCAACTATTCATCCACTCATAACTGCACCTCCAACAACTCAGTCACCCATTCATAAATCCATACAACTACCTAACAATCCATTCATAAATCCATCCACCCATCCATAAATTCCCTTTCCTAACCATAAATCCATTCATCCATCCCAGATCCATCCATCCATCCATAGATCCATCCTGCATCCATAACTCCCATCAGCAAGTAAGTCCTGATCAACAGTGCTCTATGCTCCGACTCCACCCCGTTCCCCAATTAGTGTTACTGCAGTTACTGCACAATTTGTTGCAGCTTTACAGATTTAAACACAGCTGTCATGTATAATTATGTGTGTTCTCGCTACAAAATTAGCGAGCCAGCTGTTCAGAGAAAAAGCTTCTACATGAACACATGGGATATTAACTGCTTCTATTTTAAAACAAAGTGTTGCTGGAGTTTAATATGTTGCTTGTTGCCGTCAACAAAATTGCGCAGGAAACTAGATTATCTTTTTTGGTGAAACTTCAGTGTGTGCAAGTCGACAATAAACCCTACCCTTAGTGCAAGTCGACAATAAACCCTACCCCTAGTGCAAGTCGACAATAAACCATACCCCTAGTGCAAGTCGACAATAAACCCTACCCTTAGTGCAAGTCGACAATAAACCCTACCCCTAGTGCAAGTCGACAATAAACCCTACCCTTAGTGCAAGTCGACAATAAACCCTACCCCTAGTGCAAGTCGACAATAAATTCCCAGCCAATGCAAACACTGTAACTTGAAGGTTCAAGTGATTCTTTGGGTGGCTGTGTCTCAGTGGGTAGAGCGGGTTGTCCACTAATCCACTAATCGTAGGGTGGGTGGTTCGAATCCCGGCCCGGGTGATCCCATGC
This sequence comes from Noturus placidus, assembly GCA_022414735.1. Lineage (NCBI taxonomy): Eukaryota > Metazoa > Chordata > Actinopteri > Siluriformes > Ictaluridae > Noturus > Noturus placidus. The sequence goes on along the minus strand of JAFFST010041824.1, from coordinate 24,996 downwards.
CGAAGTGTCCTTGGGCAAGACACTGAACCCTTAGTTGCCCGTGATGGCAAGCTAGCACCTTGCATGCAGCTCTGCTACCATTGGTGTGTGAGTGTGTCTCATTTGTAAGTCGCTTTGGATAAAAGCGTCTGCTAAATGAATAAATGTAAATGTAAACCCTACCCCTAGTGCAAGTCAACAATAAACCCTACCCATAGTCCCCCTTGCCTTCCCATCACCTTGGTAGAGGTTCATCTTGGTTCCAGAACTATTCTGGATCATCTCTTAATATCTTTGCGAATTCCAATCTGATCTTTCTGATTGGTTCTGCCGATGAGCGGTTTGCATCTTGTGTTATGTCCTCTATATTTCTACTCTCAAAGTTTTCTTTGAATGTGGCGTGTGATACCTTCACCCCTGTCCTGTCGAGGTTCTTGGTGATGTCTCAGACTGTTGTTTTGGGTTTGTCTTCACAGCTCTTACAATGCTTCTGTTGTTTTCCTTGGCCTGGTTGTTAGTGCACCAGTGGTTTCTTTCTTTTTCAGGACATTTCAAATTGTTCTATTGATTATTCCCAATGCCTGTGCAATGCCTCGGATAGATTTTCCCTCTTTTCTCAACTTTCTCCAGTAGACATCTCTCTGATCGTCATGTTGGTTTATCCTTTATAACCGACAAATGCGGTCTTCACGGGTGGATTTAAACAAAAAGTGCCATGTTCCAATCTGTTTATCACATCTAGACATAAATAACAGGAAGTTCTGATCTATTGTCTTATGTTCATCTTCTGACTTCCGATCTTTTCTCACCGTCATCGATCCTGTGCTTGAAGAGAGAAACAGGTCAGCTCATGTCTTTTCTTTGTCTCATCCTTCCTCCAGCCCAGTGTGTAATCCTCCCATCATCCATTTCCCTGGATGTTTCCTACAGCATATTACTCGACTCAGCCTTCCACCTCTAGCACCATTCATCAGTACTGCTGAGACGATTATTTCCACACACAAAAACCCCATCCTCAGCTCTGTAGAAGCCAGTGAACTTCTCACAGGAACCAAACAATTGTTAATACGGTGTCGTTTGTTCCATAACAAGCTTCGTTTCCTTATTTAAACTTATTACCAGTGGCCTCCTGGAAGCATCTCCAACTCCTCCACCCAGCCTTCCCACTTAAACCACGGACAAAGTTCCGGAGCGTGTCAGCGGGGGTGGCTCTTACGTAATGATGAGCAAATTAGGAGTTTAATCGCGGACCTGTCTGAGCACAAGCCGTGCTGCCTCGCATGCCCACTCAGCTGGACGAGAAGCGCGAAGTCACGCTCGTTAGCTAAATCACCCGCAAACTCAACATCCCCACTTCACCTAGCGACACACGGCAGCTGCTGAAGAAAGTACATAGCTGCTGAATCAAAGCGGCGGATGCAGACACATGAGGGTGAACTAAAGCGCTTTGAGGGAAACCTTTGTTGGAGGGAAGAAGAAGAAATTGGGATTCTAAAATAGAAACGTTCCTCTGATTGTGAGGCGTTTTAATCATCGCCTCCTGATACGCGGGAGAGATGTACATTGCTTTCTTTTCTTTTCTAGTAAATGAGATCCCTATACGCACACACACACACACACACACACACACACACACACACACACACACACACAGGGTTTCATAGATTTTAGGAGATACGTGTTTGACTTACTCACTAATTTGGTCTAGTTCTTGTTTAGCTAGCGGGTTAGCGCTAATGTTGGCGGCCCATGTGACTCCACATGTCGACGTGTCCTTGGGAAAGACACTGAACCCCAAATTGCTTCCGATGGCAATAATGCTAGTTTGCGTTTTAATAATGTTAGTTCTAATACTACTGTTAGGATTAGTATGTTTAGTATAATGCTAATTAGCGTTTTAGCCTGTTTTACTGCTAAATAATTGATTAGCATGCTCACTCTGATGCTAGCTCGTGGTTTAACTCATTTTGAGTTTATTGACTATAGCGCTAGCGTGTATTTCATCCTGTTTAATATACCGCTGACCCGATTACTAAAGCGCTAGGTCGTGGATTAGCATGTTTACTGGTGTTCTAACTACATTGAGATGATAAAAGAACGACTGAGAGAATGAGGAAATACACAGTACAAGGAGTATGCAACTTCAAAAAAATATATATTCAAATGCATCACCTGTTTGTTCCCAAACCGACAACTGGACCTTTCTGGGAGATGTACGAATACCAGCCGGACTGATATTTCAGGCCTCGAAAAGAGGTCATGTCCGGAAAAAGAGGAAAAAAAAGAGGACGTCTGCTCACCCACGCGTGACTCCGGAGCTCATCTGTTAAGATTAGAACAGGAAGTGAGCATCAAAGTGCAAAAAGCTACCCCGAGACCCGATTTCCACTTTCCACAAAAGTTCCGGGCCTTTGCTCGGACCTGCACGGGCCCAGACAGGTCGATCCGGCTGACGCGCACTGTAGGAGAGAGCGTCTGCACGATCCTCCGAGGTTTAGTGCTCAGAGAAAGATAATGGGGCAGACAGAAGAGCTTCAGAAACACGGCGGAAAGGTGACGCGTACGGCACAAGATGAATATTAAAGAGTTCTGCGCATAAAAAGGATTCAATGGATGATGAAAAACAAAAAGACTGACACATTAGGGACCGAGATATATAGAATAGTGTGCACTAGTGAAGCCACCCCTCCAGAGACACATCGCTCAGAAATAAGTACTCCCTTTAGACTCTCAGTGATTTTCAACGATTATTTTGTTTCTTAGAAGGCAATAATAATATTTCTTACTTCTTATAGTAAAAAGATCCTTGAAAATATGTAGAACATGATAAAAAATAGAAATGTAATAATAAATTAAAAAAAAGCACAAATGTCTTATTGGCTGAGAAGATCTGTTTGGGTCTGGTGCAGAATGCTAGTCAGGGTTTAGACACGCCCACAACGCCCTTTCACCCCACACCCATCTCAGTGTGTACAAAAAAAAAATAGTGAGACAAGTTGAAAAGCTGTTAAAATGCTACATTAATGCAGCATAAAAAGAGGCGGTAAAGGTAAAGAAACGTTTTCACAGGAGCGCACGAAAGGTGAATAGATTACATGGGTGCCAATACTTTGTGCAGAGCAAGAGAAGGACTATAATCAGAAATGTACAAGTTAAAATGAGTTATATAAAGTTATTGTCGTTAGCTAGCGTGTTTGACAGTGTGTATGCGCTATATTATTGTGGTGATTTATGTGCAGTGTTGCCATGGCGATTAGTTTTACCTCAGGTCTTTTTGGGGATTTTTTTTTACCTCAGAATTTTGGAGCTAGCCGCAGTAGCTGCACTGCTATTAAATATTTCTGGGCTGCTGGAGTAGAGAGTAAAGCTGGATTACTGTAAGCAGGTGGGATGGAGGAACAGGATGTTGTTCGTCTCTGCCTGTGGCTTCGCTTTACCGAGCGAGGGACGGAGTTAAGACAGACGGAGAGAAACTCCAGGATTTGCGCTCGCTCGGCCTCTGCGTAGCATGCAGTGTGTACGCGGTTGATTAGCTGAGCTACAGCACTGTTAGTGACTTGGAAATTGGCTTCCGGCTGCAGGGCTGAGCGGGAAGTTAGCATGGCCGGCCGTGTGTTATTATCTCAGAGACGTTTCTCCGCTGAGAAGTTCAAATAACTGACCTGCTACGCTAGGCGCTACGTCCTAATCGCTAAGCTAAACCCTGGATGCTAAGCCAGAACACAGGAGCCAACTGGTTAGCAAATACGCTGTGAGGAAAACTTGAGTTCTGTAACTGTGCATCAGAGAGAGACAGAGAGAGAGAGAGAGAGAGAGACAGAGAGAGACAGAGAGAGAGAGAGAGAGAGAGATAGAGTGTGTGTGAGAGAGAGAGAGAGAGAGAGAGAGAGAGAGAATACATGAGTGTGTGTGTGTGAGAGAGAGAAACTGAGAGAGAGTATGTGTGTTAAAAGAAAATGAGCAAGAACAAGATAAAGTGTGTGTGTGTGTGTGTGTGTGTGGCCCTGAGGCATGTTTTGCTCAAAGAGCATAAGTCTGTGTAATCATGCCCCGAAGACACCATTCAGGGGGTGTGTGTGAGTGTGTGTGAGTGTGTGTGTGTGTGTGTGTGTGTGTGTGTGTGAGAGTATGTGTGAGAGTGTCTGTGAGAGTGTGTGTGTGAGAGTGTGTGTGAGACTGTGTGTGAGTGAGCGTCTGTGAGTGAGAGTGTGTGTGAGTGTGTGTGTGAGTGAAAGTGTGAGGGTGAGAGTGTGTGTGTGTGAGTGTCTGTGAGTGAGAGTGTGTGTGTGTGTGTGTGTCTGTGAGAGAGAGTGTGTGTGTGTGTGTGTGTCTGTGAGAGAGAGAGTGTGTGTGTGTGTGAGAGTGAGCGTGTGTGTGTGAGAGTGTGTGTGTGAGTGAGCGTGTGTGTGTGAGTGAGAGTGTGTGTGTGTGTGAGAGTGAGAGTGTGTGTGTGTGTGTGTGTGTGGTGTGTGTGTGGAGTGTGTGTGTGTGTGTGAGTGTGTGTGTGTGTGTGTGTGTGTGTGTGTGTGAGTGTGTGTGTGAGAGCGAGTGAGTGTCTCAGGTTAACGGTAGAAACGGTGTGTGAATTCGTCACCAAGGCGACGAGGACAAATGAGTTTTTTTGAGATGGCAGATGGATGTGGTTGCCTTAACAACGCCAGTCAAGTGGTTGAGAATAAGACATTGTGGTCGTCACTGAGGTCTCGGTGCCATGAACTCCACGTCTGTTAATCGATGGACAAACCGAGTCATAAAAGACAGGAGATGAAGGGAAGAGAAGACAAACAGGTGGGATGGAGAGTTCCGAGTGTGGGAGAGAGGAGGGGACACGGAGAGAAATCAGAGACAGAGAGAGAGAAGTAGGACAGGAAAACACACAGAGGAGAGATGAAGGGATGGATGGAGGGATGGATGGAGGGATGGATGGAGGGATGGATGGAGGGATGGATGAAGGGATGGAGGCATGGATGGAGGGATGGATGAAGGGAGGGATGGAGGGATGGAGGGATAAATAAAGGGATGGATGGAGGGATGGATGGAGGGATGGATGAAGGGATGGATGAAGGGATGAAGGGATGGATGGAGGGATGGATGAAGGGATGGATGGAGGGATGGATGAAGGGATGGATGAAGGGATGGATGAAGGGATGGATGAAGGGATGAAGGGATGGATGGAGGGATGGATGAAGAGATGGATGAAGGGATGGATGGAGGGATGGATGAAGGGATGTAGGCATGGATGGAGGGATGGATGGAGGGAAGGATGAAGGGATGGATGGAGGGATGGATGAAGTGATGAAGGGATGGATGAAGGGATGGATGGAGGGATGGATGGAGGGATGAATAAAGGGATGGATGGAGGGATGGATGAAGGGATGGATGAAGGGATGGAGGGATGAATGGAGGAATGGATGAAGGGATGAAGGGATGGATGGAGGGATGGAGGGATGAAGGGATAGATGAAGGGATGGATGGAGGGATGGAGGGATGAAGGGATAGATGAAGGGATGGATGGAGGGATGGATGGATGTATTTGTCTCACACACAAACACACAGACACACACACGCTCAGACACACACTCTCACACACACACACACAGTCTCTCTCTCTCTCACACACACACACAGTCTCTCTCTCTCTCACACACACACACACTCTCTCTCTCTCACACACACACACACACACACACACACACACACACACACACACACACTCACACACACACTCACACACACACACTCACACTCACACACTCACACACACACTCACACACACACACACACACTCACACACACACTCACACACACACTCACACACACACACACACACTCACACACACTCACACACACACAGTCTCTCTCTCTCACACACACACACACTCTCTCTCTCTCACACACACACACACACACACACACACACACACACACACACACACACACACACACACTCTCTCTCTCTCTCTCTCTTACCAAAGTCCTGGTGTGAGGACATCCAGCCGATGGGTTTGAGAGCGACGATGGCGAGCAGGCCGGAGCCCACAAACGAGCCGATACCAGAGAAGAAGAAGAACAGACCCATTATAGCACTCTGCATGGAGCGGGGAGCCGCCGAGTACGCAAACTCCAACCCTGAACACACACACACACACACACACAATTACACCTTACAGCACACACTACTGCATATAGTAATGTGTATAAAAACACCAATAATCACATTCTCAAAGTCCTCTAGATGAAGGGTATAACACACACACACACACACACACACTCACACACACACTCACACACACACTCACACACACACACACATACACACACACAGGCTGTATTTTAATGTATATGTGACAAATAAACTCTCTTTCTTTCTAAAGCTTTCCTTCTCTGAAGTCCCGACAGAGACGGAGACGGAAATAATTCCAGACGCTTGTGAGGAGACGCTGCGAGGATTTCATGAAAACACCGACCTTATGACTGTGTACACTGAGGCCTGTAGAGAGGAAACAGAGAGACAGACAGAAGCCACGCCTCCTTCACCGCTACACAACCCCAGCCCTGCCTTGAGGACAGGTGAGGGTGAGGGGGCGTGGCCACGATGGAGCTTCAGCAGGAATGTAATAGTAAACAGACCAGCGTTAACACGTCGTGATCCTACATGAAATATTAAACGTGTTACGGCACGTCGCATTGTGTTACGAATATTAAACGCTCGGAGTGAACGTCTTCATCATCTTCTTGTCACTTCATCACCGAGCCCGTGGCGTTCCAAACGATAAAAGCACCACGTACGTCGTGGCTGATGAATCTGCCCTGTCTGACAGACCAGCTGTTTTATATTGAATTATTAGGTACTTTAGGCGTCGACGGCTGTAGGGATGACGACGACGACCGGAAATAAATGAGCGTTAATGGCGTAGCCGCGGAAACCGAAGTCGGTAAGCGGCGAGGGGGATGCGGCGACAGAACGGGCTGCTGGGAAAATTTATGCTGCCTCAAAATAAATAAATAAATAAATAAACGAATATATGACTAAAATCAGAGCAGCTTCATGGCCCCGTAGAGTTCGTATTCTCGGAACGTTTCTGCCGCCATCGAGAGAAGACGATGTAGTTTTAAACATTGAAAGAATTACATCATGACGTTTTTTTTTTATCCATTTTTAGTTACATCTCACGTTCTCACCGACACTGGAGACTCCTTCCGCAAACGTGAAGCAAACGCCTTCTCGCACGTCTGTTCACGCGGATGAGCCGTTACTATAGAGACGATCACGCATTAGTACGAGCGTGTTACATATACACCTGCAGTGTCAGAGCGGCTGCTATGGAACACTTCCGACCAATCAGAATCCAGAATTCAACAGACCTCTGCTTGGTAGGTTTATACTTCCCGACTCGTCTGCTGGGCCCGCGTTTTACTTCAAATAAATAAATAAATCAATCAAATGGCGCTGTGTGATATGCTAATGAGAAACGTATTTTTAAATAAATAAATAAATAAATAAATTCCCCCGAAGGATGAACGCTTGGATGAGGTTTTGTATCTGTCGCCTCCCCCGCTGGGCCCGTGGTGCAGGATATCCACAGGGGGTCTGTCCGTGGCTATGAGTGTGTGTGTGTGTGTGTGTGTGTGTGAGAGTGTGTGTGTGTATGGTCCAGAAACAGAAAGCTGGCTGTCACATAATGGATCGGACAGTGGACTCCATTAAAAGGGATTTATTCAAACAGAATCGGGCCAGAGGAGACAGCCGGGCCCCGCCTCATTTCCTCACACGTGACTCCCGCGGCGTTTCCCCCCGGAGCTCGGTTCGGAGCGCTGAGGCTTTATTTTAAGGTTCCTCGCCATTATTTGCATTTCACAGGAGGGTTGAGCATAATGAAATGTTGGTGTTGGCTTTGAAAGTGCGAGATCGCACTCGAACACAAATCCACCGCGCTGATTGCGATCTCGGTCGCACTGCTCGGCGACTAAGAATAGAAAGAGTCTTCTTGTTTTTTTCCCTCCACCTCTTCACACAGTCGAGTAGCGAATGCTGATGAGCTTTTATAGCCGACGGTTTATACACGTGTTTAGAAATATATTTACATCCCAGTCTGTTTCACTATAATTAAAGTGCTGCTTTCAGACGGACGTCGGAGGACAGATTTTTTAATCCAACTGTGTGAGGCGTTAAGCTCCACCCACTTAACACAATTAACTGTGTGGCGTTAAGCTCCACCCACTTAACACAATTAACTGTGTGGGGCGTTAAGCTCCACCCACTTAACACAATTAACTGTGTGGCGTTAAGCTCCACCCACTTAACACAATTAACTATGTGGCGTTAAGCTCCACCCACTTACCACAATTAACTGTGAGAGGCGTTAAGCTCCACCCACTTAACACAATTAACTGTGTGAGGCGTTAAACTCCACCCACTTAACACAATTAACTGTGTGAGGCGTTAAGCCCCACCCACTTAACACAATAAACTGTGTGAGGCGTTAAGCCCCACCCACTTAACACATTTAACTGTGTGAGGTGTTAAGTCCCACCCACTTAACACAATTAACTGTGTGAGGCGTTAAGCTCCACCCACTTAACACAATTAACTCTGTGAGGCGTTTAGCTCCACCCACTTAACACAATTAACTCTGTGAGGCTTTACACTCCAGCTACTTCAAACAATTAACTATGAATGAAGTTTTAAGCTCCACCTACTTCACATAATTATCTATGCATGGGGCTTTAAGCCCCACCCACTTGACACAAGTAACTCTGTGCGGCTTTACACTCCACCTACTTCAAACAATTAACTATGAATAAAGCTTTAAGCTCCACCCACTTCACATAATTATCTATGCATGAGGGTTTAAGCCCCACCCACTTCACACAAGTAACTATGAATGAAACTTTAAGCCCCACCCACTTCACACAAGTAACTTTAAAAGCAGATGTTAAGCTCCACCCACTTAACACAGATCATTTTGACTGCTGAAAGCTCTACGCAACCTAGAACTTGGCACAAATAAGAAGGTTTTAAGCTCCACCCCATTTATCACAGTTGACTCTAAAGAAGGCTTTACGCTCCACCTGCAATCAGTTTTATAAGCTTCTAGCCCCACCCCCCTTGGCATCAATAACAAGAAAGAGAGGTTCAAGCTCCGCCTCACCTGGCACTATACATTTTGAAGGCTTTAAGCTCCGCCTCATTTCACATAATTAACTATAAAGGAGATTTAAAGCTCCGCCCACTTACCAACCCACTGAGATGCTAAGGATCGTAAAATAACCAAGGACACATGTGGAGGCGGCTCCCTCTCTCTCTCACACACACACACACACACACACACACACACACACACACACACACATACACACATACACACATACACACACTCTCTCTCTGCGTGGTCATTGGTCATTGCTGTAAGGGTCCATGCGGAGAGAAACCTGGATGAAACGGCCGTCGTCCGAGTGAGAGTGTAATAAGGTACCGCTGCTCCAGATCGATCGCCTCTGAGCGATAGCATCGCAGATTCCTCACAAAGCCGTGTGAATAAAAGCGTGAGCTCGGCCCGCGACACCGCGCGAGAGTGGAGGGCGCTTTAACGAGGCCACTCGTTTCTCAGAACAGTCATTACGGTGAATGAATGGAACTGGAGGTAAAAACGTCTACAGATAGATCAAAGCTGATAAAACATCTCACACGGTGTTTTTACTGCAGGAGAGCTGATGGAGAAGTGAGGCGAGGTTTCTCAGGGTTTATGAAGCTGTGTCAGTCCTTCAGGTTATTATATATCTCCAACAGCAGTAAGGTCACTCAGCTTTATATCCCTGAGGAAACCATGGAGCTCCTCAGACGAGTGGAGGAAAAAATCCCTTACACACCATGTATTTCACATCATTCTCCGCCTTGTTCTACATCCATCTCCTTCCACAGCCACTGCATTCCATACTGACCTTCACCACTCCACTCCCACGGAATTCCACACCCACCTTCTTCTACACCCATCTCCACCTCAATCCATGCTCCACACTGTCCCACATCCATCTCCACCTCAATCCATGCTCCACACTCCGCTCCCACTGAATTCCAAGCCCAACTCCACCTCATTCCACACCCACCTTCTTCTACACCCATCTCCACACTGTCCCACACCCTCCTCCACCTTGTTCTACATCCACCTCCACTGCATTCCACACTGACCTTCACCACACTCCACTCCCACGGAATTCCACACCCAGCTTCTTCTACACCCATCTCCACCTCAATCCATGCTCCACACTGTCCCACACCCATCTCCACCTCAATCCATGCTCCACACTGTCCCACACCCACCTCCACCTCAATCCATGCTCCACACTGTCCCACACCCACCTCCACCTCAATCCATGCTCCACACTCCACTCCCACGGAATTCCACGCCCAACTCCACCTCATTCCACACGCACCTTCTTCTACACCCATCTCCACACTGTCCCACACCCACCTCCACCTTGTTCTACATCCACCTCCACTGCATTCCACGCCTACACCATTCTACACCCACCTCCACCCAGTTCCCCACCCAACTCGACTCCGCTCCATGTCCACCTCGTTCCACGCCCACATCACTCCATACTCAGCTCCATCTCATTCCACACCCACATGCACTCCACCTCCACCTTACCCCTCTCCACACTTCTTCTATACCACACCTTGGTCCACGCCCAATTCTTTCCACACCCACAATCATTCATTATCTATACTATTATCCTGGCGGTGGTGCACCACACAGCTCCAGGGTCCCCGGGTCCCAAACATGCGTGTTCTTCAGGGTTCCTTAGTTTCCTCCTCCTCCTCCTAAAAACACACCAGTAGATGGACTGTCTACGTTAAATTGCGCCTAGGTGTGAATGTGTGTGTGCGGCGCGTATTCCCTCCCCACACCCACACCGCGCTTTACATGCCGTGACAGGACGAGGACAGAAACCGAACACACACTGGATGAGGACTTTATGAAGTGTGTCCCAGGTTAAAGTCCCAGGTTAACCTGTGAACTTTACAGTGGTTTAATCACACCTACAGGAGAACGTAATGGCTCCCTCACTTACTTATATAAGTGCGTGTGTGGATACCTGCGATGCTGGCGAAGATCTCGCTGATGCCGATGAGGACGTACTGAGGAACCTGCCACCATATGGGCAGGTTGGCTGCGTAATACGTCACGCCGCCGAGGTTCTGATTGATCGGGTCCTGGTTGTGAACGATCTCCAACCGTTTGGTCTCCAAGATACCTGAAACACACACACACACACACACACACACACACTTTAGTTGCTATGCTAACCATTTGCTCTGGAAAATAAAAACCATTTCACCTCAACGTTATTGCCAAGTTGTTGACTTCTTTCCTTTCCTTTTATCTGAGCTCAGATCGAACCCGGAGTCATCACTGCTTAATATTTACACACGGTTCTTCCTCTTCCTCTTACTACAGGACTAAAAATAAACCAGACTTCAAACAGCGCAGCAGTCCGGGCAGTTTCAATTAAACCTTGTAACGTACGTGTGTGTGTGTGTGTGTTCAGGATGAGACAGCGAGGGGCAGACGGCGTCAGTCGGAAACAACCGTCAGGGTTTCATGTCTCAGGACGTACTGTGTGTGTGTGTGTGTGTGTGTGTGTGTGTGTGAGAGAGAGAGAGAGAGAAAGAAAAGAGAGACAAGCTATAAATAGATCAAAGTATCAGGGCAATAGTGAAGCATCATGCGAGCCAGACCGTCGCATCGCTCTCCTACACACTGTGTGTGTTTGTGTTACAAGGACACAATTTGCCAGCGTCTTTATTGTTTTTATTTGTTTTTATTTGTCTAGGACGGAG
>JAFFST010041823.1:1397-8897 GCA_022414735.1 Noturus placidus | reverse complement strand
TCGAGCTGTCCAGGTTAGACACTACACAGCTGTGTGCTCTCCTTTCTCATTCTCATTCACACACACACACACACACACACACACACACACACACACACACACACACACACACACACACACCTTTGTCCTTTCACTTACCTAGAGAGCAAGAGGACAGAGAGGGAACTCAGTGGTCTGGTTTAAGTTAGTCTCCCTGTGTCCTATTCAGTTTGACAGTGATGAGTTAAAAATGAGCCCCTCGTCAGACCAACACACACCTCTTGCGCTCAGCGTCCTCAGGTCCAGCTCTGGCACAAGCCAAGAATGTAAAGAATGCCCCTCTCCACCACAACATGATGCCCCACGGACCGGCGCACTCTGAGAAGGACACAGAAGGGAGGAAGGGAGTGTGTGACAGCTCTAACATTCACCAGAACCCTCACGTTGCTAACCAAGAATGGCACGGGCCACCCTCACTACCAGGAGGTACGGTTTATTTTTGTAGCTCCCACACACCCCTTAAACCAGACCACCGAGTGCAGGTTTCAAGCTTTCGTCTGTCCACACGCTCAGGTTCTATTCGTTGGAGTTTCTCGACCAAAATACCAGATGGGGATGACATGATAAAATTACCTGCACTTAACCAACGTAAACACCGAGCGTGTGCAGTTTAATCAATCTTCATAAGGCTTCCTATAGGATTGGGATGAGGACCCGCCTACTTTTTAACATTGTACCTCAAATTCTGTACAACGACCTCATCGTTATGCTAACTAATTAACATTAGCACTGAAGAATTCCTTCATAAATATATCATTTACTGAAGTTATTTGACTTTAAAAAAAAAAAAAAAACAACAACTTTGATTTATATTCTCAGGAATAAATTCTCAGGCTACTGAATTCTCGATTCTGATTGGTCAGCTTCATTTTCTATAACAGCAGCTCACTGGTTTATAATAATGCACTCATCCTAATACGTCATCCTTTCTACTCTATAATAATAGCAAAAGTAAAGCTAACAGCGATCGTAACATTCCAGATAAACCAAAAAAGCATATATACATAATCACGGATGTGGAGACGTTTGTTTCTGGAAGGAGATGTTTATTTCACAGTTATGGAAGGAGTCTCCAGTGTCAGCGCTTTATAACAGTCAGAAGTAAAGCTGTAACTGTACGTCTTCTGATGCTGGAAAACAGCTGGTAAGGAAATGACTGTTTATAGCTGCTGTAACACAAGCGATAACAGGAACGACCTTGTTTCATGGACGTTTCACAACATTACATTTAAATATAAACAGTTTAACATACAATGTTTTTTTTTTTTTTTTTTAATCAATTCAATTGGTAAGACTTGCCGGTACAAATTGCTGTAAAACTTCCCCATCATGAATTCCCAAAGGCTTTTATTTCTTAAACTTAGAGATTTAAAATGTTTGTAACAAATAATAACATAAATAACTGAATAATAATTCACAGCATTATCATATGAAAAAAATCTATCATCTAGTCTGCAGCAGGAAAAACCTGCCATATGTATAGACTCCATCTAAATGGTAAATGCCGCACTTATATAGCGCTTTTATCCAAAAGGCTTTACACTGTGTCTCATTCACACACACACACACACACTCACACACACACCAATGGTAGCAGAGCTGCATGCAAGGTGCTAGCTTGGCATCGGGGCAACTTAGGGTTCAGTGTCTTGCCCAAGGACACTTCGGCATGGGATCACCCGGGCCGGGATTCTAACCACCAACCCTACGATTAGTGGATGACCCGCTCTATCGACTGAGCCACAGCCGCCCTATGGGATTACGCCGTAATCTATGGATTACGTGTACAGTATATTGTGTGTATGTTGTTCTTTATTAATGTTGACTGTTCATATTGTATACGTCCCATTATGTAAGCATCAAATACATCAGTTGTTGAATTCTCTTAATGATTGACAGCTGATATTGACTATATGATGTGTTAAGCAGGACACACACACACACACACACACACGGTCAGATGAAGAAATACTTTTCTCCATTTATTACCCGAGTGCACTGCTGTTATTGCCTGGATGTTTCAGTATGTATAAACCCTCTCGCTTTCCGGAGCATGACCCGGCTCGGGGAGGTTGCCGCACCAACAGTAGCGGCGGTTGTTCAGGCCACCGTTACGGGTTCTTCCTGTCTAGACTGGGGGAGATAGGGTTAATGAAAATTCAGCCATGTCCACTGAACGCTGTCTGCTGGATCACTCCTCAGATCATTCTTCTGAATCCGACCTCAAACGAAACCATTAGAACCTCAGAGCCTGCACTGGCTTTTTGTAAAGTTCTTCCTACACATGTTCGGACATCCTGAATAAAATATCGTATTAAAATAAAATAGGGTTAAAAACAAAAACACTTCCAGGATTTGGTTGCTGGAATAATCCTACACATGATCACTTCACTTATACTACAGCAACTACAACAACAACAGCAGCTTTCCGAGTTTTAGAGCAATCCTAAAGGATGAAGACACAGAAGATATATACTCTGTATCTCACTTCTGCAGACTACAATGAAGGTATCTCACCTTTAAAGATTGGCACATTTCTCAGCACTTTCAGAGGAATCCAAGGAACATCTCGAAATATCAGCTCAAGTAGCATTTTTGTGGCAAATTACCTACAACCGTGGTGAAGATCACGATCTGAACGAAACTAATCTGTCAGACTCTCAAGCGAACTCGCTAGTCTTAACCTCAAGTTTGTACCATTCCATGTTTCTGATCATAAACAGCTAGCATCAATCTCTGACCACCACCTCACTGTTGACTGCTCACACACACAGAGTTCACTCAGCTCTCAATTAGCTAGAAATACAGCTAGCTAACATTAGCAAACATTAGGTTTGTGCATTTTTAGTGGACGATAGGCCGAAAACATTTTCTCGAAACATCTATATTTTGAACAAGGATGACACGCGAGTCCAGCAGAGGTGGATCATGTTCATGTTACTCATCTCAATGAATTATATGAATTATTACTCATCTGAATGAATGATTTGTCTGGTAACAAGCTGAAGTACAGCTTTGAATTCTTCCCTCAAATTAAAGCAGAAAAATATCAACTCTGAACATAGAAGAAAAGGGTCACAAAAGAAAAAAACGTCTGCGTCAATTTGATTTCTGGACAGTAAATTATTGCCCCTTTCATCTAAAGAACGTGAGAAAACATTAGGGATAGGCTAAGCAACAAAAGATTTGTTTCCTGATCTCTCAAATGTTAGCTACATTACATTTATCAGACGCTTTTATCCAAAGCGACTTACAAATGAGACACACTCACACACCAATGGTAGCAGAGCTGCATGCAAGGTGCTAGCTTGCCATCGGGGGCAACTTAGGGTTCAGTGTCTTGCCCAAGGACACTTCGGCATGGGATCACCCGGGCCGGGATTCCAACCACCAACCCTACGATTAGTGGAATAGTGGACAACCTGCTCTACCGACTGAGCCACAGCCGCCCACAGCTTGCACGAGCATTTCTCTAGCCAAAGAAACTAGCTGAATGCTAATCGCTAGCTGTCTCAATACAAGCTGCTGAGATAAACACAAGATGTATGTAGCAGCAGATAGGTTATATTGATGGGTATTAGGTATCGTAACTC
Organism: Noturus placidus; assembly: GCA_022414735.1. Classification (NCBI taxonomy): domain Eukaryota; kingdom Metazoa; phylum Chordata; class Actinopteri; order Siluriformes; family Ictaluridae; genus Noturus; species Noturus placidus. Next base: position 5,265 of record JAFFST010041823.1, on the reverse strand, counting down.
ACGGACACATCTGTTTAAGTCTAGATTAGCTAGGAATTTAGATCATTCAGTCATTCGGTAACTTTGGAGTGTTGTAGAGAAATACCGAGAGAAGAAACTAGAGATTTTTCTTGTGAAATACAGATAATAAAAGTCAAAAGTATGAAATAAAATATAGATATTGATGACGACAATGACAAAAAAAAAAAAGAGAGAAAATTTAAATACAATAACACAGTGTTACTTCATCGCACTGCAGTCTGCGATATTTAAAGGGTGTGTGTGATTACAAACAGCTGTGTGGTTAGTACTCAGGTGAATATAAACCAGGAAAGAAAGAGAGATCATGTGATGAGGTCATCATGGCTGAGGATTATGGGAGCTGTAGTTTGAAACTGGAGAATGTGACGCCTTGTAAAAAATAAATAAATAAATAAAAGTCCCCACTTAACTGTAAAAAAGTAGTTTCAGACTGCTTTCAAATATGAAATATTTAATTTGGTTGTTTATCTATAAAAAGTAAACACAGTTAGTATAGCTTTTCCTTTTTGAAAACTTGCCAGAGACGTTCATATGGCATCTATCTTTCACACCAGAGAGCACGAGAGAGCGGACAGATATGAAGCTTGCAGGACAAAGAAAGACCAGATTGCAAGGTTTACACTGCCATATTTCTAGCTGTCCCAACGCCGTCTTCCTATTATATATATTGGTGGCTTCCTATATATTGGTGGCTTATTGGTTGCAGCGCTCACGTTCTGAGATGTTGATTAGAAAGAAATCCTCAGAACTTTGTCGTCGGCCATCTTTGGTAGCATTGGCAGCCAAATCAGCCATCGATAACACAAGCACATCACATTATACGTTATGCGATAAAACCGACGATCTCAAACAACAATTAACATGGTCTTTTAACATGGTGTGAAACCTGGCTTTACTGTGAATAAAAAATAAAACAAAACTGGATTGGAAGTCACGAAGCGAACTTAGAAGTCTGAGTTTAGTCACTAGGGACAGTATGGACTCGAATATGTCAAGAATCTCAACCTCGAGTTCACATCTTGTAGTTTCACCATGGGCCTGGTCCTGGAGACGCCATTTTGTCCCACTGTTAAAATACATAAGTATAAAATGACTTGAGTCCACATCCGTGTGGAATTTCGGCCCCCGTTACCTCCGGCCCTGTTTTTTTCATCCAAGAAGCGCCATTTCTGAGCCATTCCCAGAATAAATGGTGGTCAACAGTTCAGCGTGTTGGCCCACAGTGCTCTGTAAATATAGATGACTGTGCTTTAGCCACAGGGAAAATGTGCGAGTGTCTAAAGCAGAAGCGGCCGCCGTTTGCCAAGAGAGCACCTGGACGGTGTTAATCACAGCCTAGCATAAACAGTTCTCCTGAAGAACATTCGGCAGAGCTATTCGCTTCCACAAAACACCCCCACCCCCTAACACACACACACACACACACTCAACAATCCCTCACACGGCACTGCACCACACCACCACACACACACACACAACCAAACACACCAAACACACCCCGCATCACATCAGGCAACACGTCCAGGAACGCAAGAGACAACCCACAACCTAATTTAGAACTTTAACAACAACAGATGCAGAATGTGCGGCATGAATTCTGCTCCAACAAACATGTTCTCTGCTTCTTCTCTCGCGTTTGGGTGCCTGACAGAACACGGAGCAGATATGTCAAATTGCGCAAATATCCAAACATTACGTGTTGCGTAGCAACGAGAAGAAATCCAATGCAGGAGTGTCTCAGTTGTGATCACAGTGACGGCTGGACCTCCTAACAGGCCCCATTTACCAAACTGGATACGGACGAATTTATACGTAAAACATTCTCAGGAGCATGAGCACAAGAAATGCGGTGCTCCTGAAAATCTCTCTAGTCCAGAAAAATGTTCATAATCTACCATTCGCTCGTGAGCTCCTGTGCAAATTTAGATATAATATCAACCTTCATTCATCGTCTTCAAATTGGATAACTTGGCGATGATTACTGTGATTTTGTAGAAGGATTTCACCATCTAATTTATCAATTTTAATTTATCAATTTGTATAGCGCTTTTTACAATGGTACATTGTCTCAAAGCAGCTTTACAGAAATATCATTTTTACATTTTTACAAGCGACTTATTAATGAGACACACTCACACACCAATGGTAGCAGAGCCAGCTTGCCATTGGGGGCAACTTAGGGTTCAGTGTCTTGCCCAAGGACACTTCGGCATGGGATCACCCGGGCCGGGATTCGAACCGCCAACCCCACGATTAGCGGATTAGTGGACAACCCGCTCTACCGACTCAGCCACAGCCGCCCTAAAATCCATGAATTTACACAAATAAGACTCAATTAAAAAGCAATGGAGGCGTTTAGTTTCCCCGTTTAGTCGTCATTTCATCATTTTGAGCTCTTTGTGAGCTTTGCCTTTTAAGGGGTTTTGTGGGTGTGGCTAAATACAAGCTGTGCTGTGAATATGGACAGTATTTTACAACTGACTGGCATTCGCATGTGAGTAGGAAGAAAATCAATGATGCGGAACGGTTTGTAGATCTGACAGGTATTTTTTATTAATTTTTAATGAATGATTGTTAAATGAGGCCCTTCTTCATTAACTATTAAGAAACCAGTAAAAATGGTAAATGGCGCACTTATATAGCGCTTTTAGCCAAAGCGCTTTACACTGTGTCTCATTCACACACTCCAATGGGAGCAGAGCTGCTATGCAAGGTGCTAACTTGCCATCGGGGGCAACTTGGGGTTCAGTGTCTTGCCCAAGGACACTTCGGCATGCGGAGTCATGCGGGCTGGGAATCGAAGCACCAACCCTATGGTTAGTGGACAACCCGCTCTACCACCTGAGCTGCAGCCGCCCCATCTTATTAGCCCAGGGTCTCATCAGGCATAAATGTATTACGTATACAAACAGGAACACACTCTTAGACAGTCAAATAACTAAAATCATTCATGTTTGCTATGTTTTAAGTCCCGTTCAAACTGCACAAAACAAATTTCTCTCATTTGTCCCTTTGTATAATTTGTATTTTCATTGTTTTGTCAATTTACTTCAAGTTTCTCCTCCAAATAACAATGATTGAGAAAATAATCAATCGCGTTCATGGTTATTAGACCATGGATTTCACAGTGCATCTTCTCAGGTCACTGCTGATGACGTGTTATAGACGTGTCTGCAAAGCAAACTTAAATGAAAAGAAAAATCTCGAATGGACATCCAAAATTTGTGGACGTTCATCCAAATGGAATCATTTCACGTTTCAAACTGTGTGAATGTACAGTCTGGGCTAGAAAGAAACCAGGCCCAGCTTCTGCTTCATACCATTCTGTGCATTTGGTCCGGTTTCTGCTTCCAAAAAAGTAAGAAATAATCCTTACAGGAAATAAGGCAAAGTTGTAGCCAAAAATCGAGCCTTATATTTATATATTTTTCCCCTGAAAAAGGCAACAGCCCTGCTAGCTCATTTATACCGCCCGTCTCCGAGCGGGTCAGAAGCGATACGCAGAACTTTCTGCACATAATTGTGCTACTTGAGTTAATTCATGATTCTTCGAACCACATCCGCACATCAGATACATTAGTGCATAACAGTTTATAGACTGAAGAGTGTTGAGTCTTGAGGACAACTGCTGCACTTGAGGTTTAGTGCTATTACAGAGAACCTTAGTACCTCAGTACTTCACAACACAAACTTTCTTTCCATTAATGCTCACAGGTTATAATCTCATCCTCATTCTGAGTTTCAAACTAATGAGGCATCCTTCATTTCTAAACCACGCTGCAAAGAAATCACACACACACACACACACACACACACACACACACACACACACACATACACACACATA
>JAFFST010041822.1:10000-12532 GCA_022414735.1 Noturus placidus | reverse complement strand
CATGCACACACACATCGTGCACACACATCATGCACACACATCGTGCACACACACATCATACACACACACACACATCATACACACACATCATACACACACACATCATACACACACATCATACACACACATCATGCACACACACATCATGCACACACACATCATGCACACACACATCGTGCGCACACACATCATACACACACACACATCATGCACACACACATCATGCACACACACATCGTGCACACACACATCGTGCACACACACATCATACACACACACACATCATACACACACACATCATACACACACACACATCATGCACACACACATCATACACACACACATACACACACACACACACATCATGCACACACACATCATACACACACATCATACACACACATTTCATACACACACATCATGCACACACACATCATACACACACACATCATGCACACACATCATACACACACACATCATGCACACACATCGTGCACACACATCATACACACACATCATACACACACATCATACACACACACATCATGCACACACACATCATACACACACACACACATCATACACACACATCATGCACACACACATCATACACACACATCACACACACACACACATACACACACACACACACATCATGCACACACATCGTGCACACACATCATACACACACATCATGCACACACACATCATGCACACACACATCATGCACACACACATCATGCACACACACACATCATACACACACACATCATACACACACACACATCATACACACACACATCATACACACACACATCATGCAGACACATCATGCACACACACATCGTGCACACACATCATGCACACACACATCATGCACACACACACAACATACACACACATTTCATACACACACATCATGCACACACATCATGCACACACATCATGCACACACATCATGCACACACATCGTGCACACACATCATGCACACACATTATGCACACACACACATCACACACACATCATGCACACACATCATGCACACACATCGTGCACACACATCATACACACACATCATGCACACACACATCATACACACACACACACATCATACACACACATCATGCACACACACATCATGCACACACATCATGCACACACATCGTGCACACACATCATACACACACATCATGCACACACACATCATGCACACACACATCATGCACACACACATCATGCACACACATCACACACACACACACACCATACACACACACACATCATACACACACATCATGCACACACACATCATGCACACACACACACATCATACACACACACACACACATCATGCACACACATCGTGCACACACATCATGCACACACATCATACACACACACCATACACACACACACATCATACACACACATTTCATACACACACATCATGCACACACACATCATACACACACACATCATGCACACACATCATACACACACACATCATGCACACACACATCATACACACACACACACATCATACACACACATCATGCACACACACATCATACACACACATCACACACACACACACACATCATACACACACATCATACACACACATCATGCACACACACATCATACACACACATCATACACACACACTTCATACACACACACATCATACACACACACATCATACACACACATCATACACACACACATCATACACACAGATCATACACACACACATCATACACACACACACAGATCATACACACACACATCATACACACACACACATTTCATACACACACACATCATACACACAGATCATGCACACACACATCATGCACACACACACATCATACACACACACATCATACACACACACACATCATACACACACATTTCATACACACACATCATGCACACACACATCATACACACACACAGCATACATACACACATCATACACACACACATCATGCACACACATCATGCACACACACATCGTGCACACACATCATACACACACATCATGCACACACACATCATGCACACACACATCATGCACACACACACATCATACACACACATTTCATACACACACATCATGCACACACACATCATACACACACACACATCATGCACACACACATCATACACACACATCATACACACACACACACACATCATGCACACACACATCATACACACACATCATGCACACACACTGTATTAATAATAATAGAATATTAGTATGTGTATTAGTATATTAGTATAAGTATGTGGTTTGGGACGCAGCCGTGCTCTCTTGTTTGTTACTCCAGACGTCTTAATTCCATTTCTGTTCACTTCGAGTATTAAAGTAATCAATAACCTCTGTTTCCATGCTAGTTTCTTAATCAGAGTATCGTCTTAATCAGGTTCATATCAGATTATTGTTATCCATGTGAACGTACTGACTGTGAACAGTGTAAGTTTCCTCTTCTCTATTTTGAAATCAGTGCGTTCACATGGACAACGAT
>JAFFST010041822.1:0-7500 GCA_022414735.1 Noturus placidus | reverse complement strand
CTGGCGGTGAGGCGGGATCACAACTCACTCACATTATTCATATCCTAGTGTCTTCGAACAGGGACAGGAAGAGCGATTTGGGACGCAGACCTCATGTCCCTGCTTTATGAGTGTCTCTATTGCCTCACTGTACTCCACACACCTTCCTGGTTGTGAGAGCCAGAAGGTCCAGGGGGTGGAGCCGGACCTGTTCCAACTTCTCTTCAGAACCTAACCCGTGACATGCTGTACATCACAGAACACACGCTTCCGTATCTACCCCGAGACACCCCGAGGAGCTGGATCAGGTTTGACTCCACCCCCAGGACTTTAGTTTTGCAGTGAGGGATACAGTACTTCATGGCATTGTTGTGCCACTCATTTCCTTATATGGCCATGGTTTCTTGTTAGGATTTGTTAGTCCCACCTGATGCTCTTTATATCCTCTGGGTTACACCGTGACCTTTCACTTCCCTATGCGTTGGACTCCGCACACGTAGAGGACGCTCACCCATCTTCTATACTAGCAAATACCCAAATCACAGATCTGAGCCACAGCTCGTTTAGTTTAATAGCTGAACATTCTGGCCTTGTGGAACCTCAAACCCTCATCATGGACCAGTTGTTCACAGTTCCACCAGAAATTGGAATCAGATCGAGATCTGGAATGTTTACTGGCCAGGTCGTCCAGTTCATCTGCCTTTCCTGAAGAGATGCATCATCCTGAACAATGACTTCATCACCAAACCTACTCTCCATCCAGGGCATGAGAAAAGTGTCCACAACGTCAGTGTGCATCGACTGGTGAAGTCTCTCCTGGTCCTTCCACACAACCCCAAGTCATACCTGAGTGGAGAATGGGATGTTTCATTAGAACCTCACCAGACAAGAGTTCCAGCATCATCCTGTCCAGCACAGATTCCTCACTGAATATCCCGTTCCTCCAGTCCTGCGCACTCCATGACCTTCTCTTCACCCACTGGGACGGATTTTTTCTGTACAGGCTTTCGTCTGGTTTTTCTAAACGTAAACCCCTTCATCCATCTGATCTGTTACGCTTCCGTCTCGAGCATGGACTCCTGCTTCGAGTGTTCTGTCCTGACGCTTTAGAGTCTTCCTCGAGCTAAACAAAAAGGCAAGGTCATAAAAGACCCCAAACAGGTCTGTTTATAACCTTCCCAGATTTCAGACTCTGGTGATGTCAGACTTCTGCTTCACTCCATGTGTTTGAGGTGTATTTCATCAATCCAGAAACTTCAGCTATTACACTCATTATTTCATGTTCTGTGATTTATTTATTCACTATGGAGTAAAAGGCCATGTGAACATGCACGTGTCCCCATTCCATCAGTTGTGCCAGAGGTTGTACGTGTCCCCAGTTTTGTCCTCTAGCTTCTCATCTAGACCCTCATCAGTCCTTTAGATTTTTTTTTTATTCAGTGACGTCAAATACACCGTGAACAGCCGTGTACACTGAGCAGGACAGGACAGGACCAGGGTCTCACAGAGACACTCCACAACTTCTCCTGTAGGTCATCTTTCAGTTCCAGCTCGCCCTGGCGATCATCAGGTTTCACTCCCTTCCACTGTCACTATGCTTTTATTTCTTCAGATGCTGAACACAATCATAAAAGCGTCTGATCGAAATCTCTGTAGGACGTCCTGATGTTCACCGCCGAGGGGGAGGAGAGAATTTCTGGGACACGTTAGAGTTATACTCAGAAAAGCAGACACAGGAAGTGGTGCATCTCCCCGATGGCTTTAAATCAGCATCACAGAAACAGACAGGAAGTGTCCTGGTTTACAGGACGGACCTGGACAGAGTTTTATTAACTGCAGGATTCAGCAAGAACCCGCAGCCATGTCTCCAGAGCAGGAGGAGGAGCTCTTTAATTCAATTCTTTAATTAGTTTTAATTAAAACTAGCGCGTGTGTAAACAGCTCTATAAATAAAGCTTCTTATTCCCATTTTAACACAAATGATTGTTCACATCTTAAAACATGTAAGTTTCAGTCAGAAATCTCTGGAAATAAGAGGCTAAAGGAGCAAAAGTAACATTTATGTAGGTATTTTATTATTATTAATTGCACACTAAGCTGTAGTGTGGTTTCTGCACATTCACACATTTCACAGATGGAAAAAGTCATTAAACAAGTTCGGTTCGGCTTCTGTCCATTTATTATTTCAGTCACGCAAGAGATTCACAAACATAAAGCACTGGTCTCAAACTTAAATTCCCAAAATTCCATCTCAGGGTGTTCAAGTACATCCGGGAGATTAAATAAATAAATAAATGAATAAATGAATGAATAGACTGAGCTCAGTGGAGGAAACTCATGCCACTCAGTGCTTTACTTCACAGGACATTTACCGCCTTTATAATTCACTTTAAACAATAACCCGTGTTCACATTCCACAGATCCTCTAAATTACTCAGAGTTCCATTTGAACTGAAATCACTTCATTACAAAAACAAAAGAAGGAAGTTTGACTTCGTGTCATCCTGAGTTATAAAATTAAGAAAAAGCCCATTTTTGACGCCAGCATGTCGTCACCGCTTAACCTTCGACCTTTTGCGGGGGTTTGATGTTGAAGAGGTCACGCAGGTTCACCTCGGGGTCGACGTGGTGGGGGATTTTGCGCTCGTTGAATAATCCGGACAGATTGGCCTCCAGTTTGGCGCGGCGAGAGAAGCGCATGCGCAGAGAGAACAGACGCCGCAGACCGTCTTCCACCAGAGCACGCCGGGTTCGACCTTCCAGACGCTTCTGCCAGCTCTTACTGCTCCGCTTCGTTCTCCGCTGCAACACACCCACGCACCCAGACACACACGCACCCACCCACACACGCACCCACACACGCACCCAGACACACACGCACCCAGACACACACGCACCCACCCAGACACACACGCACCCAGACGCACACACACGCAGACACACACGCACGCACCCAGACACACACGCACACACACGCACCCAGACTTAAATCTCACTTGAAGGTGAGAAGTACACAGCGCTGCTGTAGATCAAACATGATGAATGTTCATATTAAAACTGAAGTCCAGAGTTTGATATAAACGCGTCACATGATGAAGGGTAACCGTGTCCGGGATAAACGATGCTGCTCGACTGATCGTGTATATTGAAGGGAAATGGGACGCGTTCTGTTCCAGAATGTTCACTAATAATTAGCTTTAAAGTCAAAAATGTTATTCAGAAAGGTTTGATTGCATCAAGAAATATGAAAATCATCAACTTTAAAAACGAGGGAAAAAATTAAAACAATAAAAAGGAAAAACAGTCTCAAAGTGAATAAAAATAAAGATCTCAGACACTTGTACGACAAAGCAAACAAACTAAAGAGCCAAAAAAAAAAAAAACCAGAACCCAAGAACAGTGAGGCATTAAAAGCTCGTGTTTACTGAACTAAAGCGACTTGCCTGGAGTTTCACGGCGTCCGGGTCGTGGTGAAGCATGTGACGGACCAGACTCTCCTAAAGCACAACACCGGAAACGGTCAGTAGAGAACACTCAAATTATTCCATTACACACATCATGTGCAGTATACACACGTCAGCAGACATCCCACCCAGCAGGGGGCAGCATTCAACAGCACAGAACCCAGTAATGTTTATTCCACCTGCACATTAAACACATTAACAGCTAGCATGGAAAGGGTGTCTGCGCAGCAGGAGGACGCTAGTTACCCTCATGGCGAAGGCTCTGTCGCAGCCGGGGAAGGAGCAGTGATGGCGCAGCAGCTTCAGGTGGACTTTGCGGATGTGGTGCTGCAGGTTGAAGGTGGTGGAGAAGTACGCCTGGCAGCCGTCGCTCGGACACAGCAGCACGGGTTTCTGCAGCGCGTGAGTACGCCGGTGTCGCCGCAGAGCGTCACGTTTCACAAACATCTTCTTACACGTGGAGCAGGAGTGCGATGCTGAACACACAGACACGTCACACACGTCTACACCTTAAGCCAGAGCATGACGAGTGTTTACAGTAACCCGTAAACATCAAGGCGTCCGAGCTCGGGTTCGACAACACGACCCAATCTTCAGAACCACACCCCTTAAATACCCTTCCTAAACCTCCATCACTGAAGACCATTACACAGAAACCCCTAAAGCACCAACAAGGCCAAAACACACACGGGTGACGAAGGAACGTGCAAGAAACGTCACTAACACACTCTGAAAGACTAGAAAAGCCAAAACGTGCACAAACTTCATTTAAATAAATAAATAAACCTCAGGACTGAGGGCGTGGCTTGCGGGGACTCACCTGGGTGAGTAGCGGTGTGTTTCAGTAGTTTACCCCAGGTGTACTCCACAACTGGGCACAGCACGTGAGGACACTGATAACCTGCAGCATAGAGATGAGGTGTGAGGGCGTGTCCCAAATCAGTTAGATTAGACCCTCACCTCGGCGGCTAGACTAGACCCTCACCTCGGTGTGTTTTCTCGTGAGCTTTCCGGGCGATGTGTGTGCTGAACGCCATTCTGCAGCCCGCCTTCGAGCACCTGAGAGGAAACGACTCGTTATTAAGGCTGTGTACGGAGTGCTGCGGAGTGTGTGTGGGGTGGCACCGCCCCTGGGCAGGGGGTGGCGCTCCGGTGATCACCTGAAGCCCGGTGACATGCCGTGAGTCGCCTGGTGAAGCTTCAGCGCACGCCGCTTCCGGAACGTCATCACACAGCCGGGAGAGGTGCACTATGGGAAATACACATTTCCACACGAGTGGTCAAGTCAAGTGATGACGATACAGCTCACACTCCTCAGGCATTCCTACGATTGGATTGCAGTACCGGGATCGTGATACCGCCTCGGTCCTACCGTAAAGTACTGCGCCTTGTCCCCGTGTGTGTAGCGGACATGTCTCTTCAGCTTGTCCTTGTTGTAGAAGGTTTTGCCGCAGCTCGCCTCAGAGCACCTGGAATAACAAGGCAGGGTAAAGGCTGTACAGGAGACTACACGCCTCCATGACACATCATTAACTCGGCTGATATACTGGACACGGTTTACCTGAGGGTTCTGCCTTGGTGTTTGAGCGCGTGCCTGCGGAGGTGTGACCTGCGCGCAAACTGGAGCGCGCATCCTTCTTCGGGACATTTGTGTGGCCGCTAGAGGGCGACAAAACAAATACACACATATATATATATACACATATACACACACACACACATATATATATATATATACACACACACACACACACACACACACATATACATACACACACACACATACACATATATATATATACACACACACACCCCCACACCTACTTCGTGCATCCTGGGACGCTTTAACTCTCGTGCACGACAACGCCAAGGCGCCGGATCAGAATGCCGACGTTGTCGTGAACGCGCTCTACAGCACACTTTCAGAACTCACCGCTCCGGTGTGCACGGTCTCGTGCTCCTCGAGACGCCAACGGCGCGTGAACGTCGCTCCGCAGTCCGCGTGCACGCAGTTAAAGAGCTGCAGCCGCTGCACTGGGTCCGCGTTCTCTGAAACCTGCTGCTCACTCATATCCCTTTTCTTTTCTTTTCCTTTCTTTTTTCCCCTCTCTCTCTCTCTCTCTCTCTCTCTCTCTCAGCTCGTGCTATGATGATGATGATGATGAACTTATAGCGCGTGAGTTCGGTGTGCACGCGCTTTTCTTAGCGAGCTTTATAATGAGTGACACCTGAGAGTAGTTACCGTCGTGATGAGTGTGTGTGTGTGTGTGTGTGTGTGTGTGTGTGTGTGTGTGTGTGTGTGTGTGAGTGAACGAGCTGCGATAATTACAAGGTGTTTAAATGAAAACAGATCCCGAGTAATATTAGAGAAGAAAGAAATGGCCCCTCTGCTGTGTAAATGTGTAAATGTGTAAATGCAGAGGAGACTGTGTACAGAAACTGGCCTGGAGTGTTCACCTGAGCAGTGTGCAGGTGAGGAGCACCCGAGTGTCAACTTCCAGTGGAGAACACGTGACGGTTTCTTCTGAAGGAGATAAAAACTCCTTTTAACTTTAAATAAAAAAAAACAACAACTGTAAAAAACCTTAACACAGAGGAATGTAATCTCCAATTAAAATTCAAACACAAAAACTACTCACCAAACATTCAGAAGCAACTTCAAAACATTTAAACAGTCCAGGTCCAGTACAAGCCCTGAATACCATCTTAAATAACAAACCCTGAATAAATAAATAAATAAACACAACAGAAAGGAAATGAGTGTAAAATGGCGTTGATCTGCAGGAATGGTCACGTGTGTAGATCTGTAGATGTTCCTGCTGTGTGAAAAGCTCAGAAAATATCATGTTATTCTATCATCTCTTATTAAAGTATAAAGACTTTTCACACGAGTCCTTCTTTCCCACGTATAAACCCCGCGCTCCCAGGTATAAACCCAGCGCTCCCAGGTATAAACCCAGCGCTCCCACGTATAAACCCAGCGCTCCCAGGTATAAACCCCGAGCTCCCACGTATAAACCCTATGCTCCCAGGTATAAACCCGAGCTCCCAGGTATAAACCCGAGCTCCCAGGTATAAACCCCGCGCTCCCAGGTATAAACCCCGCGCTCCCACGTATAAACCCCGCGCTCCCACGTATAAACCCTGTGCTCCCAGGTATAAACCCGAGCTCCCAGGTATAAACCCAGCGCTCCCACGTATAAACCCCGCGCTCCCAGGTATAAACCCCGCGCTCCCACGTATAAACCCCGCGCTCCCAGGTATAAACCCCGAGCTCCCACGTATAAACCCTATGCTCCCAGGTATAAACCCTATGCTCCCAGGTATAAACCCGCGCTCCCAGGTATAAACCCGAGCTCCCAGGTATAAACCCCGCGCTCCCAGGTATAAACCCCGAGCTCCCACGTATAAACCCCGCGCTCCCACGTATAAACCCCGCGCTCCCACGTATAAACCCGCGCTCCCACGTATAAACCCTATGCTCCCAGGTATAAACCCGAGCTCCCAGGTATAAACCCGCGCTCCCAGGTATAAACCCCGCGCTCCCAGGTATAAACCCAGCGCTCCCAGGTATAAACCCAGCGCTCCCACGTATAAACCCCGCGCTCCCACGTATAAACCCCGCGCTCCCAGGTATAAACCCCGAGCTCCCACGTATAAACCCTATGCTCCCAGGTATAAACCCTATGCTCCCAGGTATAAACCCGAGCTCCCAGGTATAAACCCCGCGCTCCCAGGTATAAACCCCGCGCTCCCACATATAAACCCCGAGCTCCCAGGTATAAACCCCGCACACCCACGTATAAACCCTATGCTCCCAGGTATAAACCCGAGCTCCCAGGTATAAACCCGAGCTCCCACGTATAAACCCCGCGCTCCCAGGTATAAACCCAGCGCTCCCAGGTATAAACCCAGCGCTCCCACGTATAAACCCCGCGCTCCCAGGTATAAACCCCGAGCTCCCACGTATAAACCCTATGCTCCCAGGTATAAACCCTATGCTCCCAGGTATAAACCCGAGCTCCCAGGTATAAACCCGAGCTCCCAGGTATAAACC
>JAFFST010041818.1:8684-13684 GCA_022414735.1 Noturus placidus | reverse complement strand
GAGGAATCAGTAATAAATCAAGAGTTACTCAGTAATTACCTGCGGGACTGAATGAAGCCCATGGAGTAGAGGGATATCTCTCCAATCAGAGCGTAGTCTGGCACCATCATGGCTACTGTACGGAACAGAGCCTGCAACACACACACACACACACACACACACACACACACACACACACCATATACCAGTTTATTAAGAGGTGTAAGAATAGGTTTTCTACATTATGGTTAAGTTCTGAACACCAAGTCCATGATAAACAGTTTCCCCTGTGACTGAAACCTCACCTCAGTGTGTGTGTGTGTGTGTGTGTGTGTGTGTGTACTTTAAGGTTATCAGGCAGCTCTGCTCGGCCGGCGTATCCTGGGTTCATGGTGATGAAGACGCAGCAGGTTGGGTTTAGCGAGAGCTCGGTTCCCTCAAACATAAACCGCTTCAGATTCTTCGCTATGGCCTGCTGAATACTCAACACCTGCTGAGCCACCACTGATAACACCTCCACCTGACACACAGGGAGAGAGAAATATATCCCATAATATTCCTGTGTATAAGCGTGTGGTTTAGGATGGAGGGACCGCAGTTCTGTACCTCAATGCGGTTGAACTCATCGAAGCAGGCCCACGCTCCAGACTGAGCCAAACCTTTAAAGAACTTACTCATCGCTTTATAATCCAGACCATCTGAGCAATTAAACACCACGCACTACACACACACACACACCAACACACACACACACGCACCGAGAGAGATTGACAAGAGATTATTAACTTTACATTTGAGGTAGAAAAATCAGTCAAATCTATCGCATATAATGTGTGTGTGTGTGTGTGTGTGTGCGCGTACCTGTTTGGCCAGAGCCTTGGCCAGGTCTTTGGTGGTCTCCGTTTTTCCTGTTCCTGCAGGTCCCTCCGGAGCTCCGCCCAGATTCAGCTTCAGAGCTCCCATCAGTGTCCTGCAGCAGTCAGTCACAATCAGCATGCTGCATGGTGTGTGTGTGTGTGTATGTGTGTGTGTGTTGTGTTACCTGTAGCAGCGGTCTGTGAGCGGGGTGATGACGAGTCGTGGTGAGTTCCCCAAGTACTCGTATCCGTATGTGACCTCAGTGGTAATCATCCTCAGCATGACCTCACTTCCCTCCCAGTAATACCTCAGCTGTGAAATCCATTGGAAGTCATTTAGAGACGACACGCCGTCCTGCGCCAGCTTCACCACCACATCACGTGCTGTGTGATGGACAATGGTCATGACCTCTTTCAACTCAGTACGACTTCTCTGTGATCAGCACATCAGTCACATGTAGGAACATGTGTCTATAGTCCAATCTAAGTGTCTGAATTCACTGGGAAAAACAACAAAAAGGAAAGGTTCCTGGCCTAAAAACCCCCACATTAAATTGGGCTCTGGCCTAAAGTTCCTAATTTAGAGTCGCTAAGCTAAAGTTCCTGGACTACAGTTCCTAATTTAAAGTTGCTGAGCTAAGGTTGCTAGGCTAAAGCTCCTATGCTAAAGTTCCTGGACTAAAGTTGCTAAGATAAAGTTGCTAGGCTAAAGCTCCTAGGCTAAATATCCTATGCTAAAGTTCCTGGACTAAAGTTGCTAAGATAAAGTTGCTAGGCTAAAGCTCCTACGCTAAATATCCTATGCTAAAGTTCCTGGATTAAAGTTCCTGGACTAAAGTTCCTAAGCTAAAGTTCCTGGACTAACTAAACTGGAGTGGTATTTGATTGTCAGGTATATTAAAACAGCACGGGACAGAGAGAAGTCTCTGATGAGGGTGAAAGGTGACAGTTACCATGCACATCAATAACAGTTAGAGCTCCCAGTGTGAGTCTCGCTCCTCCTGAGAGTTTCCCCCTGACCAGCTCAACAATGTCTGCAATCTGAGCGTTACACTGATCCACGTAGGCCTGTGAAAATAAATCTGTCAGTTGTGTGTGTGCGTGTGCGTGTGTGAGAGAGAGAGTGGGTCATCAGTAACACACTGCCTCCATACATCTACAGTTCTGTCTGAATACATGGGCACAGATACACAGCCGATGCTTCTCAATTACACTCACAACACTACAGTCTATGGACAGCTACACACGCACAGTGTCAGTGTCAGTGTGTGTGTGTGTGTGTGTGTGTGTGTGTGTGTGTGTGTGTGTGTGTGTATACTTACATGCAGAGTATTGTTCTGTATAGCGTTAGACACCTCACTGGTCCAAAAAATGGAGGAAGCACAGATCACTACCTGACCAGGCCACTGCAACACCCACTTCTTCCTGGGGACCTGATACACACACCCACACACACACACACACACACACACAAAACCTTGTACCACTACCAAGCATTTTGTTAAAACACCCAGGTACTAATTTGGTACAATGAAAACAGGTTAAAGAAACATGTGTATGTGTGTGTGTGTGTGTGTGTGTGTGTGTGTGTGTGTGTGTGTACACACCTCAGGGTACTGCTCTAACCCGCCTTGTATGACATCTCTCACGCTGCTCAGCATCATGTGCTCTACTTCCAGAAGCCACTTCTCAACCATCCCCTAAACACACACACACACACACACACACATGCACGCACACACACAAACACACACCTCAACAATGTCCTGAAATACTAGAAACTAGTCTTGTATATCACAGCATTACAGAGTCTTCTGAACCATAAACACACCCACACACACACACACACACACACACCTTGGCCTGAGCAGGGTAGATGGGGTGTGTGAAGGGGACGGTCTCTCTCTCGGAACTGATCATCCCGGTGATCTCGAGCTCTGAGGTGAACTCCAGCTTAGCGATTCCCTCGAAGCACTTCTTCAGGTGGGGCTGGACACGCTGAGGATCCTTGGTCTCAGACAGGATCTCCAGCAGCTCGTCGTTAGAGAGGAAGAAGAATCTGCACAGGAGGAAAAATGGATGTTTGACATGTTTATGTGCTCAGAGCCTTGTAATGTCTCGATACAGCTTTAATGAGACATCTTAATTATACTCTATGTTCTACTGTGTGCTGAAGTCCTACTCTCACAGTCTGTGCTGCAACTTCAACAACTGTGTGTGAGTGTGTGTGTGTGTGTGTGTGTGTGTGTGTGTGTGTGTGTGTGTGTGTGTGTGTGTGTGTGACCTGGGAAAGTAGAGTCTTTTTTCCTCCAAGTAGGTGTTTAGACCACGCTGAATTTCCTCCAGGAAGATGTTTGAGTCGTGAAGACGCTCCAGCATGTTGGGCTGCGCTGTGGCCACTAACACGCGTGTGTCCTTTAACTGACACACACACACACACACACACACTGTAAATAATATTGTTGTGATATGAAAAACAGATTATGGATTATACACAAGACAGGAATGTGTCTAGTGTACCACTTCAGTGACTGTGTCCCTCCAGCAGGTGTCGACGATGCTGAACTTGCGGCCCTCCTCGGGCATCTGCGCGATGATGTCCTCTGAGCTGAAGATGGGCTCCAGGTAGAGCCAAGAAGACTGACACTTCAGCATGGCATCCAAAATGTCCTGCACCTGCACGAGCTTCTCCTCCCATTCTTTGCACTCCACCTCGATGGGTTTGATGAACGGAGATCCCTTTATTGTTTGTGTCTTAATGATGTGATCGTCCAACAACACCTGAATGTCATCCACTGAAGAGACAACACTTGTACCCTGCGTGTATGCACACACACACACACACACACACACACAGTCAGGTATAAGACATCATGGATGTGACCATGAACTAAACACTAGCATTTGCATTCGTTCGACTTCACTGAGACAGTTTCGAGGCTCTGAGAAGAAGTGGCGAAGTGAAAGCTACCTCTCTCTCTCTCTCAAGCCCTCATACTCCTTCCTTCTTTTCAATTAAAGTCCTTTTAAATCAAAGTTCAAAAACATTTGAAGCAATGACATATATCTTTTAATGTCTATAAAATCAGTATTTGCTGACACCAACAACAAACACATTCCACAATGATCTGAAATTTCTCTGGAGTCCAGAAAAACAAAAGATCTTTCCAGTCAATAAAGGGCTCTGTGCTGCGACATGATCATGGGCGTGGCCAGAACACTTTGAACTCTTTTCTTATATGAGGAATCGTCCCTCCCTCCCTCCCTCCCTGCCTCACTCCCTCACTCACTCACTCACTGCTACACTCCAGAAGCAGAAAGACTTCAGCATACTCAGCATTGACTAAAGGAACACGGACATATCAGTGTGTAAAAACTGGGGCACAGTGTACCTCTACAATCTATATAAAGAAGAAATGTGTGTGAGTGCGTGTGTGTGTGACTGTGTGAGTGCGTGCGTGTGTGTGTGTGTGTGACTGTGTGAGTGCGTGTGTGTGTGACTGTGTGAGTGCGTGTGTGTGTGTGAGTGCGTGTGTGTGAGTGCGTGTGCGCGTGTGTGTGTGTGTGAGTGCGTGCGTGTGTGTGTGTGTGAGTGCCTGTGAGTGTGTGAGAGCGTGTGTGTATGAATGTGTGTGTGCGTGCGTGAGAGTGTGTGCATGTGTGAGAGCGTGTGTGTGTGCATGTGTGAGAGAGTGTGTGCGTGTGTGCGAGAGTGTGTGCGTGTGTGCGAGAGTGTGTGCGTGTGTGTATGTGTGTGAGTGTGTGAGTCTGGGTGTGAGTGAGTGAGTGTGTGTGTGAGTATGTGTGAATGTGTGTATGTGTGTGCGTGTGTGAGTATGTGTGTGTGGGTATGTGTTAGTGTGTGTGTGTATGAGTATATGTGTGCGTGAGTGTGTGTATGAGTATATGTGTGTGAGAGTGTGCAAGTGTGTTTGAGAGAGTGTGTGTGTGAGTGTGTGTGAGAGAGTGTGAGTGTTTGAGAGAGTGCGAGTGTGTTTGAGAGAGTGTGTGTGAGTGTGTGTGTGAGTGTGTGTGTGTGAGAGTGTGAGAGAGTGTGTGAGGGTGTGTGAGTGTGTGAGAGTGTGTGTGAGTGTGTGCGAGAGTGTGTGAGTCTGTGAGAGTGTGTGAGAGAGTGTGGGTGTGTGAGGGTGTGTGTGTGAGAGT
>JAFFST010041818.1:1184-6184 GCA_022414735.1 Noturus placidus | reverse complement strand
CTGTTCCATTATGATTTATTTATCCATGGAGAACTGTGTATATTTAACACAGGCTAATTTCAGCTGATTATAGATATAGTAAATACAGTAATAATAATCATCGCCTGAAGCTCCCACGAGCTCCTCTACTCGGTTCACGATCTCGTAAAGGAGATCATAGAGGAGCTCGTGAACCCAGTAGAGGAGCTCGTGAACCCAGTAGAGGAGCTCGTAAACCCAGTAGAGGAGCTCGTGAACCGAGTAGAGGAGCTCAGAGCTCGTGAACCGAGTAGAGGAGCTCGGAGCTCGTGAACCCAGTAGAGGAGCTCGTGAACCCAGTAGAGGAGCTCGTGAACCCAGTAGAGGAGCTCGGAGCTCGTGAACCGAGTAGAGGAGCTCGTGAACCCAGCAGAGGAGCTCGTGAACCCAGTAGAGGAGCTCGTGAACCCATTAGAGGAGCTCGGAGCTCGTGAACCGAGTAGAGGAGCTCGTGAACCCAGTAGAGGAGCTCGGAGCTCGTGAACCTAGTAGAGGAGCTCGGAACCGAGTAGAGGAGCTCGTGAACCCAGTAGAGGAGCTCGGAGCTCGTGAACCGAGTAGAGGAGCTCGGAGCTCGTGAACCCAGTAGAGGAGCTCGTGAACCCAGTAGAGGAGCTCGGAGCTCGTGAACCCAGTAGAGGAGCTCGGAGCTCGTGAACCCAGTAGAGGAGCTCGGAGATCGTGAACCCAGTAGAGGAGCTCGTGAACCCAGTAGAGGAGCTCGGAGCTCGTGAACCTAGTAGAGGAGCTCGTGAACCCAGTAGAGGAGCTCGTGAACCGAGTAGAGGAGCTCGTGAACCGAGTAGAGGAGCTCGGAGCTCGTGAACCGAGTAGAGGAGCTCGTGAACCCAGTAGAGGACCTCGTGAACCCAGTAGAGGAGCTCGGAGCTCGTGAACCTAGTAGAGGAGCTCGTGAACCGAGTAGAGGAGCTCGGAGCTTGTGAACCCAGTAGAGGAACTCGGAGCTCGTGAACCGAGTAGAGGAGCTCGTGAACCCAGTAGAGGAGCTCGGAGCTTGTGAACCTAGTAGAGGAGCTCGTGAACCGAGTAGAGGAGCTCGTGAACCCAGTAGAGGAGCTCGTGAACCCAGTAGAGGAGCTCGTAAACCCAGTAGAGGAGCTCGGAGCTCGTGAACCGAGTAGAGGAGCTCGTGAACCGAGTAGAGGACCTCGGAGCTCGTGAACCCAGTAGAGGAGCTCGGAGCTCGTGAACCCATTAGAGGAGCTCGGAGCTCGTGAACCCAGTAGAGGAGCTCGTGAACCCAGTAGAGGAGCTCGGGAACCCAGTAGAGGAGCTCGGAGCTCGTGAACCCAGTAGAGGAGCTCGTGAACCCAGTAGAGGAGCTCGGAGATCGTGAACCCAGTAGAGGAGCTCGTGAACCCAGTAGAGGAGATCGTGAACCCAGTAGAGGAGATCGTGAACCCAGTAGAGGAGTCAGTCTATATTACTCAGTGTCCCATCTGAGATCTTACTTGTCAGTATATTTGGGAAGGCCGAGCTCCAGCATGTTGAGGAGAGACGTGTGAGCGTCTGGCTTTACATCAAATCCCACAATGCTGCTGATCTAAAAACACAAGCATCACAATTTCAAGATACAAGACAATGTACACAGACATCTCTGTGTGTGTGTGTGTGTGTGTGTGTGTGTGTGTGTGTGTGTGTGTATGTACCTTTTCCCAGTGGCTGGCTTTAATGCCAGAGTTACAGATGGTGTGCAGGACAGGCAGGTGCTGCTTGAACTTCTGGATTTTGGTGCAGAAGCTCTCTGCCACTCGACGTGGAGCTGCGACCTCAGAGAATCCCTTCTTCAGCTTGTACATGTGTGTGTACATGTTAGACAGATCATCAGAGATCTGCTCTGCATTCAGCTCCATGAAGGGGCCTGCAGGAACACACACATCACAGCATTCCAGTTCCTCCTGCCTTTAAGGCTGAAGGTGTGACTCTGTATGAGCTTGATGCAAGAACAACGATTCAGCGTGGTATCTGTTGTGTGTGTGTGTGTGTGTGTGTGTGTGTGTGTGTGTTACCATTCATCCAGACATCTGATTTGGTGTGGAAGTCCAGAGCTGTGCTCCACAACTGATCGTACGGCTGTTTGTTGGTCATGATGGTCTGCAGCAGGGGGAACTGAGTCTGCTCTTTCTCCAGCAAACACTCCTCCTTATTAATGTACTGCACACACACACACACACACACACACACACACACACACACACACACACAATTCATTTCTCACATCAGCACACACTCTGCAGCCAGTAAACATGTAAACATCCCCAGATAGTTTAGTTTTTGTTATTTTAATGTAAATGTTCGGTTGAGACGGGGTACAGCTGAGCAGTTGAGGGTTAAGAGTCTCGCTGATGGACCGAACAGAACTTTCTGGTGCTGGAAATTGTCCTTCCAACCTTTTATTTAAATTGATATTTACATTAAATCCAGAATGTTCTACCTCAAGTTGTGTGTGGGCGTTCTCCAGGCGTGCTGTGATCCCGCTGAGCTTCTCCACGTTGTTCTTCATCTCCTCCACGCTCATCACTTCTCTCTTCTTAAACACTTCCATGTCTTTAGATACACCCTGCAGTGTGTGTTCCAGCTCTGCAATCCTGTCACACACACACATACACACAATTAAATTTAAAACAACACACTGCAGACAATTTAGAGATTGAGGTTGGAAGTTCATTCCACCACTGAGGAACAGTTAGTGTGAAGGTTCTGGAAATGGGCCTGGTGCCGCGCTGAGTAGGAGCTACTAAACGTCGGTCGCTAATCGAGCGCAGAAATCATTTGAAATATTTGTTACTGCTTCAGGTGTATATGCAAACACACGCAGGTAAATGTAAAAGTGTGTGTGTGTGTGTGTGCGTGCGTGTGTACCTCTTGCGCAGTTGATCCTCAGCATGATGTCTCTGATTGGCCAGTTTGTCGTTATGGACCTCACACACATTACGGATCTGCTCTGGCCAGTGGAACACTCTGCTGTTCAGCTTAAAATCATCACCTACACACACACACACACACACACACACACACACACATTCAGTTAAATAAGTACTTCACAAAGAGTACGAGTAGGAAAAACATTGGCTTTATTCCTCAACAACATTTGGACCGTTTCCCCGTACCGGTGAGAGTGGCGTACTCCATCAGGAAGCTCAGGCGCTCGGCCGCTTCACTAATTTCATCACGCAGTGTGTGTACAGTCACATCGCCGGTGTGTTTCAGGAAGTGACTGAGCTCCACCAGTTCTTCTGTGTTGGCTGGTACACTCATCACTGTGTCCACAATCTGCTGGCACCTCTGACAGATACTGTCTCACACACACACACACACACACACACACACACACACACACACACACACACACACACACAATTCATTTCTCACATCAGCACACACTCTGCAGCCAGTAAACATGTAAACATCCCCAGATAGTTTAGTTTTTGTTATTTTAATGTAAATGTTCGGTTGAGACGGGGTACAGCTGAGCAGTTGAGGGTTAAGAGTCTCGCTGATGGACCGAACAGAACTTTCTGGTGCTGGAAATTGTCCTTCCAACCTTTTATTTAAATTGATATTTACATTAAATCCAGAATGTTCTACCTCAAGTTGTGTGTGGGCGTTCTCCAGGCGTGCTGTGATCCCGCTGAGCTTCTCCACGTTGTTCTTCATCTCCTCCACGCTCATCACTTCTCTCTTCTTAAACACTTCCATGTCTTTAGATACACCCTGCAGTGTGTGTTCCAGCTCTGCAATCCTGTCACACACACACATACACACAATTAAATTTAAAACAACACACTGCAGACAATTTAGAGATTGAGGTTGGAAGTTCATTCCACCACTGAGGAACAGTTAGTGTGAAGGTTCTGGAAATGGGCCTGGTGCCGCGCTGAGTAGGAGCTACTAAACGTCGGTCGCTAATCGAGCGCAGAAATCATTTGAAATATTTGTTACTGCTTCAGGTGTATATGCAAACACACGCAGGTAAATGTAAAAGTGTGTGTGTGTGTGTGTGCGTGCGTGTGTACCTCTTGCGCAGTTGATCCTCAGCATGATGTCTCTGATTGGCCAGTTTGTCGTTATGGACCTCACACACATTACGGATCTGCTCTGGCCAGTGGAACACTCTGCTGTTCAGCTTAAAATCATCACCTACACACACACACACACACACACACACACACACACTCAGGTTATTCTGCATGCTTAACCCCAGCAGCTCTCTCTTTCTGTAGGATGTGTACAGATGTGTGGTGCATTATGGGTAGTGCCTCTGGTTGAGTTGTCGGTTCTCCTCCAGCTCGTAGGTGATGAGCAGGTGTTTCAGATTCTCCGTGCGGTCACACAGATCCTGGTGGAGCTTCACAGCCTCCAGACAGAAGAGTGACAGAGGGACGGTCACACGCAGAGAGGAGATCTCGTTCCACACACACTTTAGCTCCTTGATCTTCTGCACACACACACACACACACACACACACACACGGTGATCACAACATCACTTATTTGTTCAGGGCAATAGTAAGATCTGTTAAACATTAAATACAATACATGAATTCATATAAATTAAGATTCATTAGTTCATTGTCATGTATCAAGGAGGTAACTCTGGACTTCAGTTCCCATCAGCCACTGCACTGTCCTACATGTCACATGACCACCTGCACCTGAATCACGTTTCTGTTAACGAGCACACTTATACATAGACATTGTTTGCACTGCTTCTCTCGCTTACATTTGTCTTAGACTACTGTGTTCCATGGTCCTGTGTTTTGTTTCTTGCCGCAGTATTTTGTCTTAGTGTCTTTCGTTTGTTGTTTGTTTGTTGAAATTAAACGTTGAAAATCTGCAAAACGTCAACCTTGAAACGTGACATTCATGAATGAATACATGGATAAATATATTAGATTTAGCATTACGGATTTTACTGTGACAAAATTTCAGCACCAAGTCCCCTAGATCAATACATTTTAG
>JAFFST010041815.1:2275-9775 GCA_022414735.1 Noturus placidus | reverse complement strand
GTTAGCGTTAGCACTCTACGCTAATTGAGCCTCAGAACGCTGCGCAGCTCTGAAAGGCCTTTTGTTCTCAGTCTCCAGTGGAAAAACTGAAGCAGGCCTTGCTGACCTTTCCTCACACACACACACACACACATATACATACACAATCACACACACACTCGCTCTGACTCCGCGCTGATTGTAAAATGACTGCGGTGTCTGTGTAATCAGTGTAATGGAGACGTAAAGACGGGGGCGGTGCTGATTTCGGGGGCGGGGTACGCGGGGGTAATTTTTTGTTTTCTCCCGAGTTCCACGCCTGTCAGATCAGATGATGTTTCTCCCAGCACACAGGAGCTACACATATATACACAAAACATAAGATCAGTGTGTTCTATAAGTTTTGCCCCCCCCCCCTTTCCCAGTGAAATAAACTGCTGAACACAGGAACATAAGCGCATCAGCCTCGTGTTAAAAGCAGCGCTTTGTTCCCAAACACAAACATCGTGAAGAACATTACTCCAGAATTCTGTTCTACATTACACACCTAATTTCCTTATTTAAACATGTCGCCACACAAAGTTGACACTTTATATATTTATAGACGCACACGTAACACGTTTCCTGTTCATTTGAAAACATATCCACATTTTCAGCTAGTTTCATTCACCGAGAACTGATATGCAAATTCAGACAAATATGCAAATTTTCTCCAACAAAAAACGTAACTGAAGTGATCAGGCATAATGTAAACAGAGTAAACACATTACTGCTGATGTTTATTCACTAATATTTTACTTGTGAAATATTACAGCACTTACGCAGTTTAGCTCTGAAGTTATACGCGCTGAAGTCTTTATTTATTTATTTAGTTTTAAACAACAATGTTTGCTAGAACCTGATTTATTTGGTATGTGTGTATATATATATATATATATATATATATATATATATATATATCATCGAAGTGGACTGAAGGGGATTAACATCTAATATATTCGTACGGGAAGGGTTAAGCACGGCGCACAGGTACGTCTGCACGTCTAGACCCACGCTTTTTACTCTTCTTGGTCTTGACCTCTTGAATGAACTCTTCAGTCATGACCTTTTCTGCTCTTTTAACACAGCAAAAATGTTTTAGCTTAAAAATGTGTCACACACAACGGGTGATAGAGGCCACGCCCGTATATCAAACGATAAATTCGATAACGTAATGATCCTGACACGCCCACTTGTGACAATAGAGAGACTGGATTAACCAATCAGGATCAGGTACTTTTCTGTTATGTAAGAGGAGGAGAAGAAGAAGGGTAGATCAGGTTTTATTAGATAAGACATCATGTTCTTCTGTAACATGATGTTGCACAGGAATCTGTCATTAAGGGATTTTATGGTAACATACACATACACACACACACACACACACACACACACTCACCCCTGAGGGAGGGGCCTCTCCCACGTAGTGGTCTTGGTGTTGTGGTCCACATAGTACACTCGGCCATGAGGCAACACTCTCTGCTCCCAGCTGTGGTAATAATGTCAAATTATTACTTAGACTGCACACACACACACACACACACACACACACACACACACACACTCTCTCTCTCTCACCCTGCAGGTAAATCCTCCACAGCTGGCTGTGTGTTTTGATCCTGTGTGGGCGGAGCTGAATCTGCTGACGGCGGCGGGGCAGAAGTGTCAGTGGGAGGGGCATCTGGTCGGAGTGATGGTGATGGAGGGGTGTTCTGGCTATGCCCATTTTCTTCTGCCACAGGATTACCTTTAACTTCACACACACAATGTCCAGTATGAGTGTGCATACCTGTGATAAGTGTGTATGTATGTGCATGAGTGTGTGTGTGTGTGTGCACATACCTGTGTTATAGTGTGTTGAGTTTGTGTTTGCGTCTCCATTAGTGAGCACTGTTCCTCTTGAAGCTCCAGGAGAATCTACACTTGCTGCTCTCAGATTTCTACACACACACACACACACACACACACACACACACACACACTTTCTCAGCACATCTGAATCATTGATCACTTTCCTGTACTTCACACAGAGTACATTATGCATACAATAATCATCTCATTAAAATCCCGCAGCGTTTGGACCACGGCAAATTCCCAGCGAATATGAGCTCATTTGCATATCCCCGCCCTCAGACATATGAATATGCATTTACAAGTATCGTAAAAGGCCGATATTTCAATCAATCGCAAACGATGAATTGCGTGGTCCAGACATTTCACACCGACACACACACACACACTGTAGATTACCGATATTATTGTAGATATAGCTCTTTATCCACACTACAAAGTTCAACCCTTGAGTAGGCTCCCTGAGTAGACACAGAAGGACTGTCTACTGAATCTTATTTTGCAAATCAGCGAATTTACCTTTGCAATGTGCAGCAATGCATTCTGGGTAAATTGTGCTCCTGGTGCCTACAGAGGCACGCACGGGGACTTAATTACGGACGGGTGGACAAGGGAAAGTGATCTGGGACGTAATCAAGCTAAGAGCTTAAAACTACACACACACACACACACACACACAAGCCTGTTATCACAGCACCTTGTGTGTGTGTGTGTGTGTGTGTGTGTGAGAGAGAGAGAGGGAGGGAGGGACAGACATGGGGGAGGCAGAGAGTGACAGAGAGAGTAAATATACTCCAGTCGGAGTGGGAGAGGCACACACCCCACAGTCTGATTATTTGTGTTCGTCTGTGTGTGAAAGTTTGTGTGTGAGTGTGTTTTCTCACCTGCGGGGGCTGTTAGTCGAGCCGTCCGTCTCCAAGCCCTGAGTCCTGAGAAGGTCGGTACACTCCGTCTGCAGCAGCTCTACACACACACACACACACACACACACACACAACAATGAGAGGGATCAAGTCGAGTGATTCAAGGAAATGAAACACACAGATCTCGACCTAATAAGTGACATAACCGAGTGTTAAAAGGTCCGTCAGCCACCAGGGGGCCCCGTGGAATAAACACTGTCCTGCGTCTGCACCATCAACAAAGTTTGAAACAGTCCTCGTGAGGTGTTAAAAGTTGTGTAGGAGTTTCATCAGGGCTCTGTTCCAAATCCACACGCTACACTACTAATTAGTACACCACTCAAAACGGCACCTGATGGAGAAACAGGAAAGAACACAAGACGAAACAAGTGATGATTTCGGGGTCATCAGTGACGTTGTGTTATCACTTGGCGTGTTGAACTCATCAGCTACATGGTTCTGGAAGGTTCTGGTCGTTTATCGCACTTCAGAGAAGGAGTTTCAACGAAAAACAAAACGCCTCTGTGGATCCGAAATCTCCATCTGAGGAGCTGCTGTGGTTAAACTAGTCTTCACGGTGGAGAGAGAACCCAATTCAAATCTTGCACACACACACACACTCCTCTGTGTGTTAAATGAAAGAGGCTCTTATGCGGTGGGAGTAGAGATCAGACGCCACACACTCACTAATGTATCGCACCACCGTATAATAAATATTCACGAGTCTGTAAAGACGAATCAGTGAGTCATTAGTGTAACGGACACGGACGCACACTCACTGTGATGATAAACCGCAATATTCTAACTTACAGCTGATATAAAAAGTTTACACACCCCTGTTACAATGAATTTACAAAACATTAGATGTACCATGGAACACCATGAAGACCATCAACAACAACAACAACAAGTGGAGAAAACGTGGCACGGCAGTGACCTCAAGAACAGGACGTCCAAGCAAGGACATGATGCAAGGACATGAAGGACAACGATCAGGGAGGCAGCTGAGGGATCTACAGCAACATTAAAGGGACGGCAGGAACATCTGGTGATTAAAGATCACTCCCTGGATGTGACAACAATCTCCTGTCTTCTTCACGTCTGGGTGACGGAGTAGTGTGGCTAGACGGAGTAGTGTGGCTAGACGGAAGTGCATCCAAGCTCACAAATAAAATCACCCCAAACAAACACATGGAGCACAATGCTTTCTGATCTGATCAGACCAAGGTACAACACTCTGGGCATAATTATATAAGATATGTTTGGCACAAAGAACACACAGTCATAGTGAAGCACGGTGGTGGCAGCATCACATCCTGCTGTGGAGCACAGCTGCGTCCCTCCAGCTTCAACTGGGGCTCTAGCCAAGACACAAGGAATCATGGATAGCTCCAAATACCAATATTTTGGCACAAAACCAGCAGATGTCTGTTACGACAGCTGAAGATTTCCAGCACGACCTGAAGCACAAACCCAAGGCTTCAGAAGAAGATCAGCGTTTTGGAACGGTCCAGTCAGAGCCCAGATCTAAAACCTATCCAAAACCTATAGAAGGACTTGGAGAAGGTGGTGTTCAGGAGATCCGCTCGCTATCTCATAGATCTGGAGCACTTTTGTAAGGAAGAGAGGAATAAAATGATTAAATGAAGTTTGTAGACTTTTACCCAAAAACTCTGGAGTGCTGAATTACAGGCAAAAGCTGCATTAAGTGTTAGTTACGGGGTGTGTATACTTATGCAAACAGGTTCTTGTATGCGTTTTCTTTTCTTGTTTTTTCCCCTAAAGCATTTCGATTTGTTTTTCACGTTAATGAAATTTCATAGCCATTGTATGGTACTTCATAACATCTGTCTGTCTACCTGTCTGTCTACCTGTCTGTCTGCTGAATGAATGTGTTTGTGAGCAGCACTGAGTGTGTTCATTTTGCTGTTTTCACTGGGCCTGCTGTACAAAGGCTTGTTTATGAGTGCATGTGTACACGTGTGTGTGTGTGTGTGTGTGAGTGTGTCAGTAAGTCAGAAAGACCGCCAGGAGCAATGAAGAAAAACACTAAACCAACAAGAGCAGCCTTCAGACAGAACACAGAGGTCCTTAACACGCCTCGACCTGCACGCCCAACACACTCGAACCTTTATATACTCTCTCTCTCTATCTCACACACACACTCCATTTCCCCTAAAACCACAGGAGAGTGGTCATGCTCAAGACCTTTATTCAGTCCTAGTGTGTGTGTCCACACACACACACACACACACACACAAACACACAGAGAAGTCAATTGTTCTGCCAAGCTACAAGTAACAACACTCGATTACACAATTATGCAATTCTCCCAGATCAACTACACACAGTTTAAATGTGTGTGTGTGTGTGTGTGTGTGTCAGAAACCAGAAGTATGAGTGAGGACCAAATCAATACAATCATGAGCAGAGCTATTCATCTCACCCACGTCTCATTCACAAAAGTGCTAGAAGAGTGTTTAGTGAATGAACACACACACACACACACACACACACTGCAGTGCCACTGTGATGATTTAAGACCAATATTAAATACATAGATACAACTATGAATTCATTTATAATATCGTTGGTTTAAAGTCACACACACACACACACACACACACACACACACACGGCAGAGACGCGTCCTAACTCTTAATCAGAGCCTTGTCTTTATCTGGAGGAGTGAATATTCATCACTCTATCCATAAAATCAAGTGAAAGGTTCTCTGCAGGCGTAGCAGACCAGCGCTAGGTCCGATTTTCCTTCACATCGCCATCACGTCACATGATCCCAACACAAACTCTGGCTTTATTACATTCATTCAACACATCAAAACAGTGAAGTAACAGTCTGATCAAATCTCAGACATCACACACACACACACACACATTATGATTTCTAATCACCGTGGCTTTCTCGTCTCATGGAATCATTAGCTGTCAGAGCACAATGTAAAAATAAATAAATAAATGAATGTAAAAATGCGCTGGATCGAGTGCTATTCTATTCTCTGTGCTGCTGAATAACGCGTGTGGAAGCCATTTTGTTCAATTAAACCCGTGATGAACGTGATCACTACAACTAGTACTAGACTATTCACGCAGTGATGCATATAACAGTGATATACGAGAATAGATTATTTCTCACGTACGGTGGGTGTGTGTTTAAATGAACAGTGCTATTTTCATTTTTTTTCCACTGACACGCTGCACTAGCGCAGGAAGTCATCAACAATAATCGTCTCTTGTTTACCTTCTGGATTTTATAGACTGGTAAATACTTTTGAGCGGGTTTTAGATTTGAGCTCATGACAACAATCAGGACAATGCTGGAAGGAAAGACAGACAGGCAGACATGTAGACAGGCAGACAGGCAGGCACACAGACAGGCAGGCAGACAGGCAGGCAGACAGACAGACAGACAGACAGACAGACAGGCAGGCAGGCAGGCAGGCAGACAGGCACACAGACAGGCAGACAGGCACACAGGCAGGCACACAGACAGGCAGACAGGCAGGCAGGCACACAGACAGGCACAGAGACAGGCAGGCAGACAGGCAGGCACACAGGCAGGCAGACAGACAGACAGGCAGGCAGACAGGCAGGCAGGCAGGCAGGCACACAGACAGGCAGGCAGAGAGGCACACAGGCAGGCAGACAGGCAGGCACACAGGCAGACAGACAGACAGGCAGGCAGACAGACAGACAGGCACACAGGCAGGCACACAGGCAGACAGGCAGGCACACAGGCAGACAGGCAGACAGACAGGCAGGCAGACAGACAGGCACACAGGCAGACAGGCAGGCAGACAGGCAGGCACACAGGCAGACAGAGACAGGCAGGCAGACAGGCAGACAGACAGACAGGCAGGCAGACAGGCACACAGGCAGGCACACAGGCAGGCACACAGGCAGGCACACAGGCAGGCACACAGGCAGACAGGCAGACAGACAGAGCCCGTCAGTGTGTTTAAACCCATTTACTTTCACTTGGGAAACAGAGACGCCATGGTTCTGACGGCCATCTTCTGGATGTCATTTTAAATCCTCCAGATGTGCGTAAACTGCACAGGAGAGTGTGTGAACAATGCTGCTCGTGTTCCTGCTGCTTCAGTCATGCCTCAAATACAAACCAGATCCCTCGGCTCCGCGTTGGGCCGTATCACACCATCCCGGCGTGGATTATTTTTCTATTTAAACACACCCCGGAGTGTTTTATTCCTTACGCGTCGCTCGCACGGAGCTGGATGTGACGGAGGAAACGAGATGAGTGCTTTCAAACACACTTCCTGACGACTTAGTCTGACGTACACACACCCTGAAGTCAGCATCTCAGTGGCATAATAAAGTGTTCAGATGTTACAGTATTGCTAAATTATGAATCTGGAATTTTAAATAAATAAATAAATAAATATACAGTGGTGAGAGCTTGGCCTCACAAAAAAGTCATAATGCCCATTTGGGTTTATTGCCCAAAATGTTTGGGAACCCGTGATCTAAGAGCTCATTCAGCATGAGTGTGTGTTTTGTTAAAACATGTGCGTGTGTGTGTGTGTGTGTGTGTGTGAGAGAGACTCACTGTCGGTTTCTGCACCGTGATTGGGCAGTGATCCCAGATCAACAACCAAGCCGTCCAAACAGACGTTCAGCTCTCCACCCGATACAACCAAGCCTTTATTCTCCATCTGTAGCTCCAGACTGAGCTCCACGTTCTCCACTGGGG
>JAFFST010041812.1:5099-19186 GCA_022414735.1 Noturus placidus | reverse complement strand
TTATTAGAAAAGACTAGATTCTGTTCATTACACCAAGAAACTAGCCAGTCATTTAAAGCCAAAAGTCTACTGAACCTTTCAGCTCCCCGTCTGTAGGTGTGAAGAGGTCCAGAGACGACGATCTTTGCGGTGGGTGTACTGCATCGAACCGTCTCGATCAGGGTGGCGAAGTCCCTCTTCAGAACCTCCTTCTACCTCAGCCTGATGTCGTTCGCCCCCGCATGCAGCACAACCGCTCCACTGCGCTCGTCCTTTTTCAGGATCCTGGATACCTGCACAGAGACATCAAGGACACGAGCACCAGAGAAACAGTGGGTATGCACTTTACCTTTGGCTGAAGCAACGCGAGCGTTCCGTACGATGGAGTCCCCGACGATCACGGTGTTTGGTCTGGTCTGACGGAGAGGGGCGAAGCGGTTCTGCGTTGGGATCTCGAATTCTGGTGGTGTAGAGGCCATCAGCTTTCGCCGCTCAGTCACCCAAGGTCCGTGGTGTGTCGGAGCCGGTGTGACGGAGACCATGGCTGGGAAAGTCCTAACCCTAGGTGCACGGTCCCTGCACAGAGAAACACACGGCGTGGAGGGCTTGGGAGTGCTGATAACCCGTTGCGTGCTTACCTTGAAGTTTTCCAGCGTGGTTTTTCGGTCTAGCAGCTGGGCTTGCCTGTCGAGTAGGCCGCGAATCTGCTTCTCCACATCCTCCAGCTCCAACAGCACTGTGTGCAGCTCGAGCAAGTCCTCATCTGCACTAAGAACAGAGGAAACAATAGACATATGAAACATAGGGTGGTAAACGTGGTAAATAAACAAGGCTAGTGGCGGGTAATGCTAGTGAAACAGAAACAAAGCTAGCGGTGGCTAATGCTAGTGAAACGTAAACAAGGCTAGCGGTAGATAATACGAGCGAACTATAGGCTAGTCATGGATGTTACGATTGTTTTATCTAAATGTAGTTTCAAGTTATATTTGTATAATGTGAGACACATAGTTATAAAGAAGAGAAAAAGAAAAATAATATAATAGTGTCCGCTCAGGGGACGCTGCCTCCTGATAAATTTCAACTTTTAACTCGGTGTTTAAAATAGATTTGTAGGTTTGTTAAGTAAGAACAACACAGAAAAACACAGAAAAATCCCTGTAAGAGGAGATGTAAATCAGTAAGAGGAGGTGATGAGGTGAGGTGGTGTCTGTTATGTGTTCAGGTTGAGATGGTGTTCCTCAGGTGAAAATGTCTTCAAGTATGATTGTGTTTTCGCTTTAATGGCCCACTGGTCTGTGAACACACCATCAGGGCGGTGACGAAGCTGCTGGAGGACCTGGTTTATTTTGTGGTGGACATTCCCAACAGTGCTCAGGACGTCCTGGAGATCACTGTGAACAAACCCAACAGAGAGAGACAGAAACTCATGAGGGAGCAGAACATCCTCAAACAGGTACACTCCACTGTGTCAATCTTTGATATTTTACATTTTACATTGTCATAATATTTAAAAATCAATCACCATGTAATCACAGTAATCCTTAACATAAATCTTGTTTCATGTATATTTCATGTTTCAGGTAGACGGGTATAAGAAATAAATGAAGGATATAAAACCTTCCCATCATGCCTTTCTTCTCATTTCTGATGTCTCTGTCTTGGGTTTGATCAGATCTTCAAGCTTCTGCAGGCCCCGTTCACTGACAGCGGTGATGGTCCCATGCTGCGATTGGAGGAGCTGGCAGACCAACGCCATGCCCCCTTCCGCCATATCTGCCGCCTCTGCTACAGAGTGCTGCGTCATTCACAGCAGGACTACCGCAAAAACCAGGTACCACCAGCATTCCGTAACACTCGTCTACTCTGTATCTCAGAGGCTCCAGCTAACTCTCATCTACTCTCAGTTTCAGAGGCTCCGCCCACAGCTAACACTCATCTACTCTCAGTCTCAGAGGCTCCACCCACAGCTAACAATCGTCTGATCTCAGTCTCAGAGGCTCTGCCCACAGCTAACACTTGTCTACTCTATTTTAGAGGCTCCGCCCACAGCTGACACTCATCTAGTCTTAGTCTCAGAGGCTCCGCTCACAGCTAACACTCATCTACTCTCAGTCTCAGAGGCTCCACCCACAGCTAACACTCATCATTCTGTAACACTCGTCTACTCTATTTCAGAGGCTCCGCCCACAGCTAACACTCGTCTAGTCTCAGTCTCAGAGGCTCCACCCACAGCTAACACTCATCATTCTGTAACACTCGTCTACGCTCCATCTCAGAGGCTCCGCCCACAGCTAACACTCATCTACTCTCAGTCTCAGAGGCTCCACCCACAGCTAACACTCATCTACTCTCAGTCTCAGAGGCTCCGCCCACAGCTAGCACTCGTCTAGTCTCAGTCTCAGAGGCTCTGCCCACAGCTAACACTTGTCTACTCTATTTTAGAGGCTCCGCCCACAGCTAACACTCGTCTAGTCTCAGTCTCAGAGGCGCCCGCTCACAGCTAACACTCATCTACTCTCAGTCTCAGAGGCTCCGCTCACAGCTAACACTCATCATTCCGTAACACTCATCTACGCTCCATCTCAGAGGCTCCGCCCACAGCTAACACTCATCTACTCTCAGTCTCAGAGGTTCTGCCCACAGCTAACACTCGTCTACTCTATTTTAGAGGCTCCGCCCACAGCTAACACTCGTCTAGTCTCAGTCTCAGAGGCTCCACCCACAGCTAACACTCATCATTCCAACAGCTATGACTCCATTTAGTCTCAGTAAATGCTTGTTAAAAGTTGTTAAAAGCGGTATATGGTAAATAAGCTGTGTGTGTGTGTGTGCAGGAGTACATAGCGAAGCAGTTCCGCTTCATGCAGAAGCAGATTGGTTATGATGTGTTGGCCGAAGACACCATCACGGCTCTGCTGCACAACAACCGCAAACTGCTGGAGAAACACATCACTGCTGCTGAGATCGACACCTTCGTCAGTCTGGTTCGCAAAAACAGAGAGCCCAGGTGTGTGTGTGTGCGTGTGACCTGTGTGAGGGTGGAGCTGATAAAGTGATCCAGTTTTTGTTCAGTACGTTTGGTTTTTCTGTTTTAAGTCTAACTGATGTGTGTTGCGTGACCCCCGTAGTTAACCGTGTGATTGTGTGTGTTCAGGTTCCTGGATTATTTATCGGATCTGTGTGTATCCATGAACAAATCCATTCCTGTGACACAGGAGCTGATCTGTAATGCAGTGCTGGATCCAGCCAACTCCGACATCCTCATTGAGACCAAGTACTGCATACAGCGCTACCCTCAGACTTATTACAGATCCTCATATACACCTATAACTACGAACAGTACACATTATTATAAAATCACTGTGTTTCTTAAGCATCTTCCATCCAATAACCATTTTACTGTGGATGTTCATTCTCAAAAATATCTTTCTAAAGCCCTATGCAGACGGGATTAGTTTATCTGACAAGATTATGGAGTATTTTATCTTCTTTAAACTGAGCATTAGCAATAACTCCAGATCAAATTGATATAAATGATATATCCCATCTGCACTGACATGTCGGTAAAGATGGGTAAAGTGTTAAATCTTCTGGGAAAAGAGGTCTTTTCTTTCTTTTCCTTTCATTTTCTGCAGTATAAAGAAGCTCCAAGATGGCTGATTTATTAATACGGTGATTCTTTTAGCGTTAAATAGACATGTGTTGAATTATACATTCTATATCAGGTTGTGTGTGTGTGTGTGTGTCAGGCTAGTGCTGTCGCGGTTCGAGGTGGCAGGGGCAGTGCTGGGGGAGAGCGCAGAGGAGGAAGAGGAGGATGAGGAGGAGGTTTGGTTGTTCTGGAAGGACAGCAGTGGAGAGGTAAAGAGTAAAAGCATCAGAGAACTCGCTCAGGATGCCAAAGAGGGACACGCTGAGGACCAGGAGGTGATCAGCTATTACAGGTACACACACATTATTAGGAGTCCAAGCACTATGGACGAACTGGCCAATGGGGTTACTATCTGCCAAGGGTGCTTGGACCCCACAGATTACTGCTTGCAGCCATATTTGGTATTGTAATGTGTGTGTGTGTGTGTGTGTGTGTGTGTGTGTGTCAGGTACCAGTTGAACTTGTTTGCTCGGATGTGTTTGGATCGTCAGTATTTGGCTATCAATAAGATCTCGGTTCAGTTGGATGTGGATCTGATATTACGCTGCATGTCAGATGAAGATTTGCCCTTTGACCTCCGAGCCTCTTTCTGCCGTATGATGTTGCACATGCATGTGGACCGTGACCCCCAGGAACAGGTTACACCCGTCAAATATGCCCGCCTGTGGTCCGAGATCCCATCCCAGATCTCCATCGACGAGTGAGTCAAACAGCCGAATCGCTTTCACCCATCAGCTCCCTGCATCCAATCAGCACTGTGCTTGTTTTCTCCTTTCAGTTATGATAATGACGGGATGACACGTGACGAGGTAAAGGAGAAGTTTTTCCATACCATGGAGTTTGTGGAGAATTACCTGCGTGACGTCGTGTGCCAGAGTTTCCCTTTTTCAGACAAAGAGAAAAATAAACTCACATTTGAGGTGTGTTTTTTTTTTATTTTTAAATCAAACACCAATTTACATGTTACAGAGCATCATGAGCGCCAATCTTCCTGCTGCTCCTCTCAGGTGGTGAACCTGGCCAGGAATCTTATCTACTTTGGCTTCTATAACTTCAGTGACCTGCTCCGGCTGACCAAGATCCTGCTGGCCATCCTGGACTGTGTCCACGTCAGCGCATCCTTCTCCGTCAAACTGGACCGAGAGCCAGGAAAAGGTCAGACCTGTAAAACATCTTAACATGTTGAGGTGAAAAAAACCTGAATTACATAACGATGAAGGAAAAAAACGAGGCGGATGTTACGGGTTGGGGTGGATGTTAAGGTCAGGGACTGATGTTACTGATCAGGAGCGAATGTTACGGGTCGAGGCGGATGTTACGGGTTGGGGTGGATGTTATCGGTCGGGCGGATGTCACGGGTGATGGTGGATGTTGCAGGTCAGGGTGGTTGTCACGGGTCAGGGGTGGATACTACTGGTCAGGCGGATGTCACTGGTAAGGAGGAGAAAACCATCATGATAACCGGTCATGAGACCACAAAAAGCTTTATTTTGTGAGCACAGGTGAGTTTAATGAAGCGACTCAAGACTAAAATATAGTCCGGACCTCGAGGTAACGTGTGCTCACTGTACTTCTTCATGCTATTAATTTACTCCCCCTTTCCTACATGTCCAACATTTTTTAAATGACAAATATGATGAATTCTTTCATAATGTTATATTTATACATTAAAACAGCATTGGGAGTGTATTTGTAGGGATAAAGCAAATAACAGCTTCTAAAATCCCTCTTTTCTCAGTCAGCCTTTAGCCTTTTGGTTAATTTGCTTAAAAGAAAAACTAGCGCATTATGGTTTATTACGGAGCATATACGGCGCCGGGGAGTTTAAATGAACACACTGGCAACCAGAGCAGTTCAAAGAGATGTCCGATTTATTGCAGATTCACAGAGGTTTATATAGGCACAAATATCTGTGCAGAGGCGCACTGCTGTGTGGAAATCATGTGGCAGTTGGACTGTCTGGTCACATACGTGAAAAACATCTTAGGCATCAATAAAGTAATTTCGAGTGTTAATATGAGGAAACATTAGCATCACTGTAGCCCCTCCACCATCCTAACCAGTCTGGATTTGAGTAGCACATTCCACAGAGACCTTTTGGCCATCACTGAGAAGCTCCATGCTGCTAGATCATCCAAACTGTCCTCAGTCCACATCCTCCTCGACCTTTCAGCAGCATTTGACACAATAAACCACAAGACTCTTGTCCACCCACATGAGTCTTGGAATTCATGGTGCAGCATGGCAGTGGTTGGCAGCATTGCATGGAATCTCAGTCATATCAAGTGACGTGGAAGAAACCCACATCTGCTCCCCACAGACACACTCTATACTCAATCTCATGGTGAGGTCATATCCTCACATGGATTCTCAGACCACTGCTATGCAGATGACACTCAACTCATCCTCTGTTTCCCTCACTCAGATCCTCTTGTTTCTGCTCAGATCTCAGCATGTCTGGTAGACATCTCATCATGGATGGCAGCTTATCAGCAGAAAGTGAACTGCTGTTCATACCAGGTGATTCATCACCATATCAGGATCTTGTGATTCCCATGGACAACTTTCTGATCCCATGTGCAGTTACTGCACGCAACCTTGGAGTAACCATGGACAATCAACTGTTCTTCTCTTTGTCCATTTCTGCACCTCTCTCCTGGCAGGTCTGTCGCTGAGCTCTATTAGACCTCTGCCACTGATCCAGAATGCAGCTGCGCAACTTGTTTTAAACCTTCCTAAGTTCTCCCACACCAC
This sequence comes from Noturus placidus, assembly GCA_022414735.1. Classification (NCBI taxonomy): domain Eukaryota; kingdom Metazoa; phylum Chordata; class Actinopteri; order Siluriformes; family Ictaluridae; genus Noturus; species Noturus placidus. The sequence goes on along the minus strand of JAFFST010041812.1, from coordinate 12,801 downwards.
CACACTGCTACACTCCCTCCACTGGCTTCCTGTAGCTGCCTGCATCAGATTTAAACCACTGGTACTTGCCTACAAAGTCAAAAATGGACCAGCACCCACTTACCTCAAAGCACATATCACACCCGGCACTGCATCACACTCCCTCCGATCCTCTAGCACCGCTCGAATAGTCCCACCATCTCTCAGCGTACAAGGAAGACCTGCATCAAGACTCTTCTCTGTTCTGCACCTCGGTGGTGGAATGAACATTCCCCTAGCTGTCTGAACAGCTGAGTTACTGGCGGTCTTCAAACAATACTTAAAGACCTGCCTGTTCCTAAAGTACTGAAACTAGACCTTACATTTTTTTTATTTATGCTGTCTGTGTGCTTTTCTTCCTAAATTACCTGCAAAAGGAGTTTTTATACTGATGGTATTCTTAGTCCATGACCTAGTGACCCAGTGTGTATTTATAAAAAGACTACAAAACACTTCTGAAAGTTGCTCAGGACAAGGATCTGCAAAATTCCATAAATGTAAATGTGTGTGTGTGTGTGTGTGTGTGTTTGTGTGTGCAGGCAGTAACGTGATGCGATCGATCCACGGTGTGGGTGAATTGATGACTCAGGTGGTCCTGAGAGGAAGCGGCTTCTTGCCCGCCACAACCCATAATTCTCCAGACCGAGACTCTGTGAAAGCTCAAGCCGAACCTCAGAAACAGGACATACTGGTGATGGACACCAAGCTGAAGATCATAGAGATACTGCAGGTATTGTACACAACTCTGTTATTCAGGCCAAGATTATATTACTACATTTACATTTGCATTTACATTTATTCACTTAGCAGACGCTTTTATCCAAAGCGACTTACAAATGAGAAATACAAGCAAAGTGATATCAGACCTTGTGCCGCGCTGAGTAGGAACTACTAAACGTCGGTCGCTAATCGATCGCAGATTGCGTGAGGGAACGTAAGCCTTCAGGAGAGAGTTGAGGTAGGAGGGTGCTGTTCCAGACAAGGTCTTGTAGGTGAGCATCAAGGCCGTGAATTTGATGCGGGTGGATACAGGAAGCCAGTGGAGGGAGATCAAGAAGGGTGTGACATGGTTTCTCTTGGGCTGGTTGAAGACCAGACGTGCTGCAGCATTCTGAATCATCTGCAGAGGTCTGATGGAGCTGCTGGGAGGCCCGAAAGTACAGAGTTGCAGTAGTCAGTTTTGAGATAACAAGAGCCTGGACTAGTATCTGTGTGGCCTGTTCGGTGAGGTAGGGTCGGATGTTCTTGATGTTGTACAGGATGAATATACAGGACCGAGCAGTTGTTGAGATGGGGTCTGTAAAGGTCAAGCTGTCATCAAGAGTCACCCCAAGGTTCCTGGCCGTCCTGTTTGGTTTGAGTGTGGTTGTGCCGAGCTGTACAGTGAGGTTTTGGTTGATTGCGGGACACGCTGGGATGACGAGAAGCTCAGATTTTGCCAGGTTGAGCATAAGGTGGTGTTCCCTCATCCAGGCTGAGATGTCCGACAGACAAGCAGAGATGTGTGCAGAGACGGATGGATTATCAGGCTGGAAGGACAAATAAAGTTGGGTGTCATCAGCATAGCAATGATATGAGAAGCCATGAGACTCAATCACCTGCCCTAGAGATGTCGTGTAGATAGAAAAGAGAAGTGGACCCAGAACTGACTCCTGTGGAATGCCAGTTGCTGGATTTCAGAGATACCTCCCATGATACCTTGAAAGATCTGTCAGAGATCTGTCAGTGCAGAACCGTTCCAGTGATGCCCAGGCTGGAGAGAGTTGACAGAAGGATCTGATGGTTCACAGTGTTGAAAGCAGCAGAGAGGTCAAGCAGGATGAGGACAGATGATCTAGAGGTTGCTCTTGCTAGTCGTAATGCTTCAGTGACGGAAAGCAGAGCAGTCTCCGTAGAGTGATTGCTCTTGAAGCCAGACTGCTTGGTGTCCAAGAGATTGTTCTGTGTGAGAAAAATGTAGAGTTGATTTAAAAACAGCTTTTTCAAGAGTTTTGAAAAGAAGAGGGAGGAGGGAAACAGATCTGTAGTTGTCAGCTACAGCAGGATCAAGTGATGGCTTTTTAAGCAGTGGGGTAACGCGGGCCTGCTTAAATGAAGTAGGTTATGTGCCAGTAGAGAGGGATGTGTTAAAAATGTGTGTGAGTACAGGTAACAGTGTGGGAGAGATGGACTGAAGAAGGTGAGAAGGGATGGGGTCAAGTGGACAGGTTGTGGGACGACTAGAGAGGAGGAGTTTAGAGACATCAGTCTCTGAGAGGGGAGAGAAGGAAGTCATTTGGGAGTTACATGGAGGAGGAGCTGGTCTATGTACGTCTGGGGTTGAGAACTGGTTCCTGATTGATGTGACCTTGTTGGAAAAGAAATTGGCAAAGTCATCTGCAGTGAGAGAGGTAAGGGAAGGGGGAGGAGTGGGACAGAGAAGAGTGGAAAAGGTTTTGAGTGCGGGTGTTGGGAGAACTACCAATCTTCTCTTGGTAATATGTGGCTTTAGCAGGGGAGATGCTGTTGGAAAAAGAAGAGAGGAGTGTCTGGTAATTGGTTAGGTCAGTTGGGTTGTTAGATTTGCGCCATTTCATTTCATATGCTCTTAGTTTGGCCCGGCTGTTACGCAGAGCTTCTGAGAGCCAAGGGCTAGAGGGTGATAGGTGAGCAGGTCTGGAGGTTAGGGGGCAGATGCTGTCAAGAGAAGATGTTAGGGGGTTACATAGCATGTCAGGTGCAGTGTTTAAATCAAGTGTGGAGAGGTAGCTGTCAGAGGGAAGTAAGGTTGTGACAACGGAGGAGAAAGGTGAGCGGAAAAAGGAGCGAATATTGCGCCGAAAGGAGACAGAGGGAGGAGACAGTGAAGGGGGTGAGGGGAGAGTAATAGAGAACTGGATCAAGAAATGGTCAGAGGTGTGAAGAGGAGTAATGAGAAGATTGTATGTGGTGCAATTTCGTGTGAGGATGAGGTCAAGTTGTTTGCCGGCTTTGTGGGTTGCTGGTGTGGTGAACTGCTTGAGGTCAAATGTGGGAAGAAGAGCAAGAAAGTCAGCTGCTTGTGGCTTGTGGCCACATTCAGAGAGCGTAGGCTGTCCAAGTTGCGTACATTTCTGGGAGTATGCCGCGGTCTGTGCCTGTGGCAAATAACAGGGATAAACTGATGACACATGTTAGTGAGTGTAAACAGGTAGACAGTAAGAGAAATAAAGGGAGAAAAAGTATACTTAGCAGCGCGAGTGGTGTCTTGTCAGTGTCCTTGCTTGGTGGACTCACACAGGTAGACTCGCAGGTCTTTACGCGAGCTCATTTAGCAGACGGTTTTATCCAAAGCAACTTACAAATGAGAAAGATACAAGCAAAGTATTATTATTATTATTATTATTATTATTATTTATATAAAACTTTAAATAAATAGAGATTATGAATAAAGCTCTGAGTGCTGGAGGTGTGTAGAGCTGTGATCATATCATAACACATCATTAACAAGCTCTCTGTCTCACCCTGTGTGTGTGTGTGTGTGTGTGTGTGTGTGTGTGTGTGCGTGTGAGAGAGAGAGATAATGAGCTATTGACTGTGTTTAGGTGCACTGGACTTTGAGCACATTGAGGAGCAGGCAGAGGGGATATTTGGAGGAAGGTGAGATTATTTAAGATGTTATTATTCACTTTACTGTATATACAAGTGATTACATCATCATATTATATCATCACATTACATCATCACATGATATCATCACATCACATCATAACATGACCGTTACATCACATAATCACATCGTTATCTCATTACATCATCACATTGTGTGTGTGTGTGTGTGTAGTGAGGAGAACACCCCACTGGATCTAGATGATCATGGTGGCCGGACATTTCTCAGGGTGCTGCTACACCTGACCATGCATGACTATCCTCCCTTGGTGTCCAGAGCTCTGCACCTTCTCTTCAGACATTTCAGCCAGAGACAGGAGGTCCTGCAGGCCTTCAAACAGGTAACACACACACACACACGCGCGCGCACACACACACACACACTTTCTATATGTTACTCATGTTTTTAGTGAACTGTGTATGTGTAGGTGCAGCTCCTGGTCACCAGTCAGGATGTGGAGAACTATAAACAGATTAAAGCTGATCTGGACCAGCTGCGGTCTATAGTGGAGAAATCAGAGCTGTGGGTGTATAAGAGACAGGGGTCAGACTCAGGACTGCACACAGGAGAGGTCATCGGCACGGAAACACATCATAAGGTCAACACACCACTTACATACAACCAGGTGTATACTTTCACATGATCACCTTCACACGTAGTTATTCACGCAGTGGTTTACACAGGATTAACAATCCCAGTATTCCACACCCTGCACACACTGTCTGTCTGGCTGTCTGTCTGTCTGACTTGAATTTCCCCTCGAGGATCAATAAAGTATCTATCTATCTATCTGTCTGTCTGTCCGAGAGTCTCTTGACTGTGATATCTGAAGAACGAGTGGTTGACTGTGTGTAGGATGCATATCTTGGAACCAGCAGATGAACTGACGTATGTCATGTATTTAAGATTATTTCTAGCGTATTAATTAGTAACCAGAAAGATTAGACTTGTGTGTGTTGAAGGCATCTCCGTCGATGCCATTAACATCAGGCTCGACGTGTTCTGGTGTAAATCTGCACCCACACCACACACTGATGTGGAACACGTTGTTGTTGTTGTTGTTGTTTGTTTGCTTAAAGAATTCACTGGGCTTGTGTTTGAGCGCTGGTAGATTTATTACCTCATTAGACAGAGTGTCTCTTCATATCTCTCTCACACACGCACACTCTCTCCCTCTCTGTCTCTCTCTGTCTCTCTCTCTCCGTCTCTCTCTCTGTCTCTCTCTTCCTCTCTGTCTCTCTCTCCCTCTCTGCCTCTTTCACTCTCTCTTTGTCTATCTCTTTGTCTCTCTCTCCCTGTCTCTCTCTCTCTTTTCCTCTCTTCCTCTCCCTCTCTCTCCCTCTCTGTCTCTTTCACTCTCTCTCCGACTCTCTCTCTGTCTCTCTCTGTCTCTCTCTCCCTCTCTGTCTCTCACTCTCTCTTTGTCTCTTTCTCCCTCCCTCTCTGTCTCTCTCTCCCTCTCGGTCTCTCTCTCTCCCTTTCTGTCTCTCTCTCCCTCTCTCTCTCTCCCTCTCTGTCTCTTTTACTCTCTCTTTGTCTCTTTCTCCCTCCCTCTCTGTCTCTCTCTTCCTCTCTGTCTCTCTCTCCCTCTCTGTCTCTTTCACTCTCTCTCTGTCTCTCTCTCCCTCTCTGTCTCTTTCTTCCTTTCTGTCTCTCTCTCCCTCTCTCTCTCCCTCTCTGTCTCTTTCACTCTCTCTTTGTCTCTCTCTCTGTCTCTCTCTTCCTCTCTGTCTCTCTCTTCCTCTCTGTCTCTCTCTTCCTCTCGGTCTCTCTTACTCTCTCTCTGTCTCTCTCTCCCTCTCTGTCTCTCTCTTCCTCTCTGTTTCTCTTGTCTTTCTCTCCCTCTCCGTCTCTTTCACTCTCTCTTTGTCTCTCTCTCTGTCTCTCTCTCCCTCTCTGTCTCTTTCACTCTCTCTCTGTCTCTCTCTCCCTCTCTGTCTCTCTCCCTCTCTGTCTCTCTCTTCCTCTCTGTTTCTCTTGTCTTTCTCTCCCTCTTCGTCTCTTTCAATCTCTCTTCGTCTCCCTCTCTGTTTCTCTCTTCCTCTCTGTCTCTCTCTCCCTCTCTCTCTCTCTGTCTCTCTCTTTGTCTCTCTCTTCCTCATGTGGAGGGCAGACAGGGTTAGGGTTAAGCAGCAGTTAGAGATAGATGTGGATGTCTTTACCATGTCACGGGGTAACGTTCTTGTGTTATCACTGTTCTAAGAAGCTCATCACCAACATTACAGTTATCACTAACGTTAGCTACTTAGCTTGTTGCTAAGCTACCCGCTATGGTCCGCTGCTGCTGTTGTGCTGTAATCTCAGTCCAGACTGCAGGAATGTGTGAAAGTCCCTACAGTAGAACAGAACCAGTAAAGAAGCTTTTTATGAACTTTACATGGTGACACATGTGTGATGTGTGACAGAGCAAATACCTCAAACGTCCTGAGGTGGAACTCACAAATTAACACTTACACCACGAATGATCTAAATCTATCCGAGTTTCTGAAAAGCTGTAATGATGTCCGTTGTTAAAATATTTAACATATTTAAATAAAACTAGTTTGAATATTTGTTTTTCTGCATAACAGAGTGACTCCATTTCTGATGGATTACACAAACCCAAAGTGGAGAGCACCAGCAGCTCCAACTACCGACTCATGAAGGAGGTCTGAGTGGATTTATTTATTATTTATTGTTTGTTTGTGCACTCACTCTAATGCTAAGAATGCCTACTCAGCTTGTATAAACCTTATAAACCCCTGATCTCGGATCTTTACTTTAGATTTGTTCTATTTGTATTATGTGTTATTTGCTTTGTGCTTTAGCCGTGTGTGTGTGTGTGTGTGTGCAGATCCTCCTGAGACTCAGTAGGTTGTGTGTGATGGAGTGTCTCTCTGGCAGGAAGAACAAGAAGCAGCAGCAGCGTCTCCTTAGGAACATGGGGGCTCACTCAGTGGTACTGGAGCTTCTACAGATCCCTTATGAAAAGGTGTGTGTGTGTGTGTGTGTGTGTGTGTGTGGATGTGTGGATGCAGGAGATCATGACCCTCGCTCATCAGTTCCTCCAGAACTTCTGTGCAGGAAACCAGCAGAACCAGGCTCTACTCCACAAACACATTAACCTGTTCCTCAACCCTGGTGTAAGAGTTGAGATGGATATCAGAGTAGATTAACTGCATGAATGTGCAGGGGTGTATGTGTTCCTATTAAAGTGGCCGATGAGTGTATCTCTTATATTCCTTACCATGCTGTGGGTGGGTGTGTGTGTGTGTGTGTGTGTGTGTCAGATCCTAGAGGCTGTGACCATGCAGCACATCTTCATGAATAACTTCCAGCTGTGCAGTGAGATTAATGATCGTGTGGTTCAGCACTTTGTGCACTGCATCGAGACACACGGACGCAGCGTCCACTACCTCAAATTCCTCCAGACCATCGTCAAAGCCGAGAACAAGTTCATCAAGAAGTGTCAGGACATTGTAATGGCTGAGGTCAGTGTGTGTGTGTGTGTGTGTGTGTGTGTGTGTGTGTGGCATGCTATACATTTTGCTACATTTTTCCCCGATAATAATTTTAGCATATTTATTTGCACTGAGATTCTTTTACACATTTGTCTAACACATAGTCTGTGAGTACTGTTATAACAGTGTGTGTGTGTGTCTGTGTGAAGCTGGTGAATGCAGGTGAGGATGTCCTGGTGTTCTATAATGATCGTGCGTCGTTCCAGACGTTAGTGCAGATGATGCGTCTCGAGAGGGAGCGTCTAGACGAGAACAGTGCTCTCAGGTGTGTGTGCGTGTGTGAGAGAGAGAGCAGACATTTCCTTCCAGACAGCATGACACAATGACAGGATTATCACATATTACATAAACACACATTACAGCAGCTATAAACACTCTTTCCCTCACCATCCCTCTCTTTATTCCCTCTCTTTATTCAATTCAATTCAATTTTATTTGTATAGCGCTTTTTACAATAGACATTGTCTGAAAGCAGCTTTACAGGAATATAAACACAGTACACACACAGTAAAAGTGAAAAATTAATCCCAACTGAGCAAGACACTGAGTGGCGACA
>JAFFST010041806.1:28133-37942 GCA_022414735.1 Noturus placidus | reverse complement strand
TTGGGGGGGGGGGGGGGGGGGGGGGGGGGGGGTAGCGCTTGGACCCCCCCAAATGTCCATAACATGGTTACGCCCTTGATTAAGCAGACTGATAAACCCGTCTCATCAGCAGTGAAAGCACATGAATCGGTCCGGTACCATTGAATCGGTCCGGTACCATTGAATCGGTCCGGTACCATTGAATCGGTCCGGTACCATTGAACGTTCTGTTTTCTTCAGACACTTTTCTCAAGAAATCACGCGCTGGCGGGTGACGCATGTAACAGCGACATAACATTTAACACGTTTTATTTAGATGTTCCAAGATCACCATAATCTTCAAATTTAGAATGACATTTTAAAAACGAACAAACTAAAATAAAATACATTTTAATTCTGTCACGTGGAGGTTGGATGAGGCGGAAACAGGCGCAGACTGGCCTTCGCGTATTTATTTGGTGAATTGCAAAACAACCAAAATAAAGACAACACAAAGACTCTACCCTGAAAGAACAACTAGGAACAAAATATTCAGGCTACTACACATGAACAAAACCTACTGCTCAGGCTGAGTTCCAAAACACGGTGACAGGAGCGCTCGCTCTCTCTCTCTCTCTCTCTCTCTCTCTCTCACACACACACTACTACGTGCTCTACCAGCACTATATATACCCCCCCCCTGTTCATTATCCAAAACAAGGCACAGGTGCCAGAATCCATATGACCCCGAGTGAACCCATGTGACCTGCAGTGGCTGCTGGGAAATGGAGTCCACAGGTACACTGGGGTGGAGCAGCTGAGGATAGTCATTGCAAGTGTTCGGTCACCAGAGGGCGCCAGAACCAGCCAAGGTGCAGTGCCACACCTGGCCAACAGGGGGAATCGTGACAAATTAAATACTCATGAATTATTTTCAAAAGCCACAGGGAGCCGCATCAGAGGGATGAAAGAGCCGCATGCGGCTCCGGAGCCGCGGGTTGCCAACCCCTGATCTAAGATAATGTCTTATTTTATTTAACATTTCCTAATATGAGGTGTAGGGTAGAGTAAGGTATAAAGTATAAGGTGAAGGGTGAAGGGTACAGGGAATATAGAATATAGGGTCTAAAGTCAGTGTGTAGTGATGTTCACCTGTATGGTGAAGGGAAAGTGGGCGGGGCTGTAGTGATGCTCACCTGTCTGGTGAAGGGAAAGTGGGCGGGGCTGTAGTGATGCTCACCTGTACGGTGAAAGGGCTGTTGGGAATGTTCTGTCCCCCAAAGCGGATGGTGATGACGTATTTTCCCGGCTCAGGTGCTGTGTAGTAAATGTCAAAGGTTCCGTCGTGGTTCTCCATCACGTCCATGTCGAGCTCGGTTCCGTTTGGAGTGAGAACTTTACACGTCACCTTCCCTTTCCCAGCAGCTTTTGCATCTACACTCAGTACCGTCTCCTCACTCATCTGAATTTTGGGCCCCAGACTGGCTGCTCCAGAAAAATCACACACAAACCATCAAAAATAAACAACAACAGCAAGAAATAATACAAAACCATCAGCAACAAACAATCATAACAACCAATAAGCATCAGTATACAACAAAGTGTAAATAAAAACAACAGTAAACAATACACACTGAAGAATTAAACAATACACAATAAAAACTGTGAAAAACAACAACACAAGCAATAATAAATAATAACAAAAAACAAGAAACGGTAAACAAAATAATTTTTAAAATAATAATCAATAAATAGCAAAAATGAGTAACAAACAAAAATAACTACACAATAAACAACAAACAACAACAACACAACAAACAACAACACAACAAACACTAAACCAACAATGAGAGGTGAATGTGAGGTAAATAAAGTCATTTTATTCAACTCACCGACTCCGCGTCCTCCGATAGACACTGCAACACAAACACACTTTTACTTCATCAACACTGATTATATTCACATTATATATACACAGCATTTATAAAATAAATATTTATCAACCTCACTGTAAAAACAAAACTCTCAGAAATATCCTTACAAACATCTACGACATCTACAACATCTCCCAACTCCCAAATAAACAACAGTGAAGCGAGTTCTTGTTTAATTCAAATTTAATACGCCTACCTCTTTCTGCCAGTGACCACAGAGGGGCGCTAATGAGCGTATACCTGTTTCATCATCATTTTATAATGAAATAAATCAGATGATTGTGCATATGTTCCATATATATTTGATCAGTTTGTGACACTTTAAGAGAACATTTGAGTGTGGAGTTGTGGCCACGCCCCCTGAGCTTACAAAGAGCTGTGATTGGTGTAAAGAGACCTACTTAGTAGTGCACACTACAGAGGTGTTGCGTTGTGAGCGTACCTGAAAGTACACATTTGCTGGCATCTCCGGTGGGCGTGGCCTGGATGGAGTAAGGTGAGAAGGGGATGTGGTCTCCACCGTATTTAATGGTGATGGTGTAACGTCCACTCACGTCAGGGACGTAGGACACCGTGTAGGTGCCGTCCTTATTGTCCTGAATACTGGCCTTCTTCGGCTTTCCTTCAGGATCCTGCAGGAGAAACAACACACACACAAGCGAGGACACACACACACACACAGACACACACACACGGACACGGACACACACGAGCGAGGACACAGACACACAGACACACACACACACACACACACGGACACACAGACACACACAGACACAGACACAGACACACACACAGACACACACACAGACACACACAGACACACACACACACAGACACACACAGACACACACAGACACACGCGCACACGTACAAGACCAAGAACATTACATTAGAACAGTGTCTCATTAATGCACATACACACTACACACTACACACCACAAACTACACAACTACACATCAAACACTACACACTACACAATACGCACTACAAACCTACTCACTACACACCACACACTACACAACTACACAAGACACACTACGAACCTACACACTACACAATACACACTACACATCACACAATACACACTACACACCTACACACTACACATCACACACTACACATCTACACGCTACACACCACACAACTACACAATACACACCACACACTACACAACTACACACTACACAACTACACAATAAAAACCTATACACTACACATCACACACTACACACCTACACACTACACAACTAGACAATACACACTAGAAACCTACACACTACACATCACACACTACACACTACACATCACACACTACACAATACACACAATACACACTACACATCACACACTACACACCTACACATCACACACTACACATCTACACGCTACACACCACACAACACACACCACACAACTACACAATAAAAACCTATACACTACACATCACACACTACACACTACACAACTACACAATACACACTACAAACCTACACACTACAAACCACACACTACACAATACACACATCACACACTACACACTACACATCACACACTACACAATACACACTACACATCACACAATACACACTACAAACCTACACACTACACATCACACACTACACATCTACATGCTACACACCACACAACTACACAATACACACCACACACTACACAATAAAAACCTATACACTACACATCACACACTACACAACTATACAATACACACTACAAAACTATACACTACACATCACACACTACACATCACACAATACACACCTAGACACTACACATCACACACTACACACTACACATTACACACTACACAGACACACTACACAACTACACACTCACCAATATTTGTACGGTCAGTAGCCCCTCCCCAGCATCACGGGCATCGATGGTGAACTCCACTGGTACACTTGCTGCCACGCCCGCTGAGTCGAGACCTGGACCACTCGCACGAACCTTACTGGCATCATGAGTCGGCCCGGAGTGGACTTTAAATGGACTGTAACATACACACACATCAGATTACGCACATACACACACACACACACACACATACATACAGACACACATACACACACATGTACACACACACACACACACACACACACACATCAGATTACACACATACATACAGACACACATACACACACATGTACACACACACACACACACACACACACACGCACACACACACGCATCAGATTACACACATACAAACACACACATACAGACACACAGACACACACACACACACACACACACACACACACACACACACACACACACACACACACACACACACACACACACACACACACACACACACACACGCATCAGATTACACACATACAAACACACACATACAGACACACACACACACACACACACACACACAGACACAGACACACACACAGCACACACACACACACAGACACACACACACACAGACACACACACACAGACACACACACACACACACACACAGACACACACACACACACACACACACGCATCAGATTACACACATACAAACACACACATACAGACACACAGACACAGACACACACACAGACAGACACACAGACACACACACACACACACATACGCATCAGATTACACACATACAGACACACACACACGGACACACCCACACACAGCAAGACACACACACACGGACGGACACACACGAGCGAGGACACAGACACACAGACACACACACACACACACACACGGACACACAGACACACACAGACACAGACACAGACACACACACAGACACACACACGGACACACACAGACACACACACACGGACACGGACACACACGAGCGAGGACACAGACACACAGACAGACACACACACACACAGACACACACACACACAGACACACACACACAGACACACACACACACACACAAACAAAATATCCTACACTACAGACCTGCGTGGAACGTCCTGGTTTGCGTATTTAACACACACTGTGTACGGTCCCTCCTGAGCAGGTGTGTAGTTTGCAGTGTATGTGCCATCACCTTTACTGAGAACACTGACTGGTTCTGTAGTACCTGTTGCACAAATACACACACACACACACACACACAATAAAAGCATCTCCCTCACTGCTGCACCTTCAGGACAACACTTCTGTAAAGCTGTTTTGGGACAATGTCCATTGTTAAAAGTGCCACACAAATAAAATTAAAGTACAACACACCACTAGGGGGTGGTGACGAGCTATTTATAAGCGTGTGTGCATGCTACCTGTGGGGCCGTACAGCTGCACATCCAGCGCTGCAGTTCCCGCTTTGCTGCAGTCCACAGTGAAGGATTGTGGGACATTGGCTCTGACGCCACTGCCCAGTCCTGGTCCTGAACACTTCACCTTACTGACGTCCACCACGTCTTTAACAGGGACACGGAAAGGACTTCCTGTTCGACACACACACACACACATACACACACACTATAATTAATACTGTAAATTTATGAAGAGAGTGCATGTTTGTGTGTGTGTGTATGCGCGCGCGTGTGTGTGTGTGTGTGCACCTGGAATGGGTCGTCCTCCGTAGGTGATGTTGATGTCATAGTTGCCCGAGATGAAGGGGATGTACTCCACACTGCAGCTGCCATCCTTGTTGTCTTTACATAACATTTTTGCCTCAGATGTGCCCTCAATAGTGAGACCCAGCCCTCCTGTCCCCGCCCCCCTGAGGAAGGAGTGAGAGAAAGAGAGAGAGAGAGATAACGAGTAAATAGATGAGTGTGTGTGTGTGTGTGTGTGTGTGTGCGCGTGTGTGGTGTGTGTGTATATGTGTGTGTGTACCTGGTCTCCACACTGAAACAGTTAGCTTGGTTGACGAGGCCGCTCTCCAGTCCGGGACCAAACGCTCGAACCCGTGTTGGGTCACAACCTTCTACCACTGACACGCGGAACGGACTGTTAGGAACCATCACGTCATCATACAACACCTCAATCAGGTGCATACCTGCACACACACACACACACACACACACACACACACACACACACACACCAGCATGATTTGTTTGCTGTGTGTTTGATGAACTTATTTATAACAATGACCTGAGACTTCTGGGCTTTAATGGGATTCAAACACACACACACACACACACACACACACACACACACACACACAGAGTTCTCTTAGCTCTTCTATTTATAGTGAATGTATTTCTGATCCATCATCACTCACTCTACAGCCTGAAATCTCTATCTGTCTGCATTCTCACACACACACACACACACACACACACACACACACACACACACACACTGCACCTGTTCTCTCTAAAAAGACAGAGACAGACAGCTGTTGTGCTTGTCAGTGTGTGTATGTGTGTGTGTGTGTGTGTGTGTGTGTTTCCATTAGTCTTTGCTTCTAGTTCTCTTAATTCTGAGTTCCAGTAGATCTAGTGGTTCTCTGGCTGCAGTCATTGCCTACCTGTCTCACTCCACCTGTCTCTCTCTCTCTCTCTCTCTCTCTCTCTCTCTCTCTCTCTTTGTGTTAATTAAATAGTAAATAATTAAATTGATAAATAAATAATTGTGAGTGATGAGCGTACCGTCCTGGAAGGCGGTGTACTCCACCCTGTACGTCCCGTCTCCTTTATCTGTGATGTAGGTGTCTGTGATGCTGCCTGATGGACTGACGATGCGTACTGTCACATGATTTCCTCCCGTTTTGGTCAGCGAGCGAGCGTCCACGATGAAATGTGTGCTCACTTCTCTCAGAACCCCTGCGCGCACACACACACAAACACAGGATTAATCACAGCAGCCGTTTATATGCTCAATAACACTTGTGAGAAATGACTGATGAATAAAATTTGAGGAGCAAACAGTCAGGCTTTAGGACCCAGAGTTGAACTCACCTGTAGGCTCCACCCCCGGTCCATATACCTTCACGCCGCTGGTGTTGACGGCAGGTTCCACCTGCAGGCGTATGGGGCATTTTGGCACCATGTACCCGCCGTAGCGGATGCTGATGGTGTAGGGTCCATGTGAGGGGGGCGTGTAGCTGATGGAAAACGTTCCGTCGTTATTGTTGTAGATGTGAACCTCGGCTTTGGTTCCGGAGTCAGATACAATCTCCACAGTGAGCTCGGCGTCTCCGGCGTGGCTGCAGTCCACTGTAAAGGATGCCACGCTCCCTGCGATGGCCCGCTCCAGTCCTGGTCCTCTCGCCACCACCCGACCCGCATCCAGCGCTGGACGCACCCTCGCCACGAAGGGAGAACCGGGCACGTGGGCGCCGCCAAACAGGATGTTGATGCTGTAGTCACCGGGCTCAGTGGGCAGGTAGTACACAGAGCAGGTTCCATCTCCGTTATCCTGGCACTCGATTTTTGCCTCACACGGACCTTCAACCGTCAGACCGAGCCCGCCTACTCCCGCGCCCTTAGTGTCTATGGTGAACGGAGCCGGTTTACCCACAATGCCTCCCTGCAGGCCGGGACCATACGCACGCACCTGAGGAAGAACCACGAGATTCAGGAGAATCTATATAGGGTATCTATATAGTGAATAGTGTGTGTGGTTTGGGACGCAGTCATACCTTTGAGGGATCAACTGGCATGAGAGCCTCCACAGTGAAGGGACTTCCTTGTACGGGGTTTCCATCATAGCTGACATCCACTTTGTAGGGTCCCTCCTCAGGGGGAATGTACTTCACGCTGGTTTCCTCTTTGGCTCGGTCCGTCTCTAACTTGCAGGGAATCGGACGTCCGGATGGAGAGACCATCTTCACACCGACCCCGCCTTGTCCGCCCGCTCCCTGTGTGTTCACTGTGAACTCCTGATCCTTCCCAACCTCCACCTCTGAGAGACACACACACACACACACACACACCAAAATAAGACCTCACTATCTAACACACTCCTAATATTATCCATTCACATTCCCAACCACTGAAAGCATTAAAATGAGACGCTATGAATGATGCTTAATTCAGCTAGTCATGCTATAGGGTTTTCAGTCTATTATTAGCATTAAGCTAACAGTAGCATGCCTTTCAATAACTACATACCATATTAACAAACAGGAAAATTATAGTTATTTTTACTAATAAAAATAACCAGTGTGTCACTTTACCATAAGAAACATAACTTAAGGCGTAAAAATGTGTCTTATACTCAGCAGCCACTCTTCAGATTTTATTAAAATCCATCAATTTATCCTTTTTTCATCTCAATGATGTTCCTATATTAGAGACTCAGATGCCTCTAAAACTGACGAGCTATCACTGTGTAATTAAAGCTATTGTAAATTCAATGGATTTATGGTGAAAACCAAGAGAACACAGCTGCTAAGAAACTGGACACCAAATGACCCTCTTCGCTAGTGCTAATGAGGCTAACAAAATAGCTAGCTAACGTGTTTAGTGTTAAGTGTTTATACAGAGAGTGTGAAGACAGTGATAGTGGAAATGAGACAGAACCATTCGGAACATCAACATTTACCTCAAATATGTTGCTAAATTTCAAAGAAAAGAGTCCGAACAACTAAAATCAACCGCTAATTCAACCGCTAACACGTGTTCTGGAATACTCCGAGGCGTGAATGCTGAATAAACTCAACAAAAGCAGCCTGAAATTAGGCCAACTATTATATTGTGTAATAAACAACTAGTAATATAGAGAGTTTATGAGACACTCACTCTTGTCGAGACCTCGAACTCGGACTTTGTTCAGGTCCAATGGAGGAGCGACAGTGATGTTAAAGGGGCTTTTGGGAACCGGTTCTCCTCCATAGCTCACTGAGATACTCATATTACCCTGTGATTACACACACAAACACATACACACACACACACGCTCTAATAGTGATGTTATATAACCAGCTATGTTCATTAGCAGCTAGCCAACATTCAGGTTTATATCTGCAGGTGTTTACACTCGGCCGTCTCTCACCTGCTGAAGCGCCGTGTATTTGACAGTGTAGGAGTAATCGTGATTATCGATGATTTCGAAGTCCTTCACGGCATTTCCTTTCTGCCCCGTGCTGAAATGAACCTCAGGCTTCGCCTTTCCTGCTCCCTTGGTGTAAATGGTGAAGTGGGTGGGCGTGGCCACCTGAACACCTGTACAGTAACGGAAAATCAGATTTATATGTTGTACCAAACACTTCCACTCATGTCTAGTCAGTGTGTCAGGTCCACCCTGCATACTCTGTACACCTTCTGACCCTTTTTGTTGTCCATTTTCCTTATATGGTCATTGCTTCCTATTCTCATTAACTGGTTAGCATGACTCGCCTGTTTTGTTGAGTCCCGGTCCCTCTGCTCGCACTTTCCCAGCATCATGAGACGGTTCCACTTTCACCTTGAATGGGCTGTTGGGAATTTCCTGCATTAAACACACAGAGAGATTATTATACAGATTATTTTATTTTTATTACAAAAATAATCTACATTTTCTACGTTCTGCTCTACATCATGACAATACTGCGAATGTCACTATAGATTATTATTCTCACTAATTTTACTGCACATAAGACATTCAAAACATCTTTTGTGTAATATTTTGTGTTGTATGATGAGAAATATAGTTCCATTAATTATGTAAATAAATGTTCCATTTTAGAAACACACACTGACTCTAACCCCGCCCCCAACCTGATATCTGCAAATTAGATCTACGATCTTGAACGTGAAGCGAATACAGCCCGAGAACAATCTGCCCGAACCCTGCGCTGTGTGTGTAGTTAGGATGTAGTTAGCATGTAGTTAGTGTAGCTTGTAGTTAGCATGTGATTAGCATGTTGTCAGCGTGTAGCTAGCGTGTAGTTAGCGTAGTTCGCATGTTGTTAGCATGTTGCTGTGTGTTACCTTATCAGCGAAGAGCACCATGATGGTGTAGCGTCCCGCAGCGGGAGGTGTGTATTT
>JAFFST010041806.1:20633-23133 GCA_022414735.1 Noturus placidus | reverse complement strand
GCTCCTGACACCAGCACACACACCGCACCAGAATCACTCATCTATTCATCTATTCATTTATTCCTTTAATCTTTTCTTTTTATGTCTTTATTTTTTCTTGTCACGCTGTGTATGTGACTCACCAGCAGTGTATATGTCGAAGTAGGTGGGTTTGTGAGCGACGTTACCCACGGGGTCGAGACCTGGACCTCGAGCCTGGACTTTATTAGGATCACCAAGCGCTTTAGCCACGTTCACCAGGAACGGGCTTTTATCAATATCCTGTCCTGCAAACAACACCTTCACCTGGAACAGTCCAGAAACAATCCCACGCTGTCAGGGCGAGACCAGAACCCTCTCGCTACATCAGCGTTTATTCCAAAACACCAAACTCACATCTCTCTAACACACTGTAGAAAGGTTTTATTATGTGAACATTAAACAGTGAAGTGTGTGTTATTGTACCTTGTGAGGTCCGGCCACTTTGGGCACGTAGCTGACGGAGTACGTCCTCTTCTTATCGTTATTAGCAACAACTTTAGCCTAAAAACATGAGAATGATTTGTGTAATAATTTAATTCAGATTTAACTCGAGATAATTCCTATACTACTACTACTGCTAATAATAATAATAATAATAATAATAATAATAATAATAATAATAAAGTGGTGCAGTTTTCATTATCATCATTGTGAAGTTACTATGGAAACACAAAACATACTTCTTCAGTGTGACCTTCAGGATCCTCTACATAAACGATGACCTCACCGAGCCCCGCCTCCAGTGTCTCCACCGTAAAGTGTGTAGGTTTCAGCACCATGTTTCCCTCCGGCTCAATTCCTGTCCAGTACAGTTACGTCAACATCCATATCTCAGAATAATTACACTACACAAACTACACAAGCTACATTAACTACACAAACATGTAATCATGACCTCGTGGCTTCAGCAGAACTTCAGCAGAAGTTGTTGTGCGTGACTAACTCTCAAAGCACGATGTAATGAAATAAACATAAAATAGTAAAACAGTGCGCTGGATCAAGTGTTATTCTCTGTGCTGCTGAATAATGCGTGTGGACGCCATTTTGTTCAATTAAACCCGGGACGAATGTGAGAATTAAAACTAGGATTATTTGTGTTAAAACTCGCTTCTACTCAGAAGAATCTGGTGACCTCGGAGGTGTGAACTACACACAGATTATTTTATTCATCTGAATGTGAATCCGACTCTGAATACCTGGAACTTTCCCAGCATAAATATTGACACAACGTTGGGACTACAGTCACCGCCTCTGAACACAGCCCTCGTGTAGATTAGGGGTTTGGGACGTGACCCACCTGGTCCGTAGGCTTTGGCCTTTGTGGGGTACAGCTGTTTGGGTTTAACGGGAGCTCCGGGTTTCAGCTTGGCTTTAGGGAACTGAGAGAGATACGTCATCACTGAGTGCTCATCTACATCCGGGTCAACGATCTCCTCAGGGGCGATAACCTGCAGGTCAAAGGTCAAACACAGCGTTAATGACTAGGCATGCTATCAAAAACAGTTAATATGTGTCTGTGTCTGTGTGTGCGTGTGTGCGTGTGTGTGCGTGTGTGCGCGTGTGTGCGCATGTGTGTGCGTGTGTGTGCGTGTGTGCGCATGTGTGTGTAATCACCTGTGGCACTCCGAGCCAATCGTCTGCCTGCTGCATGGCCTCTCGTGCGTTCTGCACCGGCTTATTCGGATCCCATGTCTCCCAATCGGGACACAAGCCTGCACACACACACACACATACACACATACACACATACACACACACAGATAGAGAGAGACAATTATAGTGAGATAGTCATGGAGAGCCAGTTAGAGAGAAACATATTGAGAGAGAGAGACAGATAGAGAGAGACAGATAAAGAGAGACACATGTTGAGAGAGAGACAGGTAGAGAGAGAGACAGGTGGAGAGAGAGACAGTAAGTCAGATGGTCATCTTCCTCATGTCACAGACAGAAATAAGTTGAAAAATAGCTGAACAATGAACGGTTCCTCAAGGTTCCGTTTGTAATGGTTCTGTGTGTTCCCTCACGAGCCGAGCAGAACCCTGAGTGCAGATAAACATCGTTCTACAGAGACAAGATAAACAAGCAGCTGTGGAAACGTCCTGAATTTAACTCGGACATGTCCTTATTAGTGCACGGAGGAACCACGGGAGTGTTAGAAGAGCTGAATCTCGCCTGTGTGTGTGTGTGTGTGTGTGTGTGTGTGTGTGTGTGTTAATAAAATGTGTTTTATAAAAAGCTTTGCTCAGGGGAGGAGTATGTGACCTGGTGAAAGCTCAGAGTCTGAACACACACACTCACACACACACACACTCACACACACACACACACACACACACACACACACACACACACACACACACACTCACACACACTCACACTCACACACACACGCACACGCACACGCACACTCACACACACTCACACACACTCACACACACACGCACGCACACGCACGCACACACTCACTCACACTCACTCA
>JAFFST010041806.1:8805-20613 GCA_022414735.1 Noturus placidus | reverse complement strand
ACATGTCCTTATTAGTGCACGGAGGAACCACGGGAGTGTTAGAAGAGCTGAATCTCTCCTGTGTGTGTGTGTGTGTGTGTGTGTGTGTGTGTGTGTGTCTGTGTGTGTGTTCCTGCTGCTCTTCCTCATAAGAAAACACAGCCCTGTATGGTCATGGTGGTCGGTTGTTCTGCTAAATGTCAAATACACTGCAATAAACACACACACACACACACACACACACACACACACAGAGAGAGAGGGAAAAATGTCTCATAATCCTTTCTAAACCCAGATGACTCTTAACCTTGTATGCTTTGAAAGGTCAAAGGTCATTAAGGATCCCTCTGTGTGTGTGTGTGTGTGTGTGTGTGTGTGTTAATAAAATGTGTTTTATAAAAAGCTTTGCTCAGGGGAGGAGTATGTGACCTGGTGAAAGCTCAATTCTGAACACACACACACACACACACACACACACACACACACTCACACACACACACACACACACACACACACACACACACACTCACACACACACGCACACACACACACACACTCACACACACGCACACTCACACACTCACACACTCACACACACACACACACTCACACACTCACACACACACACACTCACAAGTCTTTTCCCAGGAGTGACACTGAGCATGTGCCAATAATCATTGATATGAATATATTGTGATATTTATTACACACAGTGTTGTTACAATGGATACCGGAAGGGGAGGAGTCAGCACAGCACTGGTCTACTAGAACAAAGTGTTCTTCAGGATGACACGACCTCATAAAAATTTTATTCCTCTTATACCACAGCAATTTATCAATACCCCCCCCCCTGTGTGAGTGTGTGTGTGTGTGTGTGTGTGTGTGCATGTGTGTGTGTGTGTGTACGTACCCGGTGCACAGTTATCCACGAGCGCTCCGAGTGCTTTTCCGTCCCTCCAGTCCCGGTTGAAGTTGTTGATGGGAAGTTGAGGGACTTTGTTCTGGATCCAGCCGAGCAAACGCTGTTTAGGAGTGAGCTTCTTCTTCTCCTCGTCCTCCTCCTCATCGTCCCACATGGGCATGGAGATGGAGTAGTGCAGGATCAGAGTCCAGATCAAACCCAGGATCAGCTTCAGATTCCCATCCACGATCGCCTTACTGTCTGTGGATCAGGGACACAGACAGATCAGATCAGAGACGCAGACAGATCGGATCAGAGACGCAGACAGATCGGATCAGAGAGAGAGAGAGACAGATCGGATCAGAGACACAGACAGTTCGGATCAGAGACACAGACAGATCGGATCAGAGAGAGAGAGACAGATCGGATCAGAGAGAGAGAGACAGATCGGATCAGAGAGAGAGACAGATCGGATCAGAGAGAGAGAGACAGATCGGATCAGAGAGAGAGAGACAGATCGGATCAGATGTAGGGTTTTTACTCCACTGCAGTGTTTTCATGAATTTTACTAAACTCTGAAGTTGGATAATTCAGAGATGGGTGTCCTGGTGTCTGATCTAAACATGGCTGTGTTTTAATGTGTGAGTGAGTGTGTGTGAGTGTGAGTTTGTGTGTGTGTAAAACTATGACTTCATGTGCTACTAGGGATACAATTAGTGCTGTGTTACACACACTGCTGACCTCTTATACACAACTCTGACCTTCAGGACCAGGTATTAGACCTTCACACACACACACACACACTACCAGGTTATTTTCAGCCCATGCTGAGTGTTTGTGTGAGGGAGAGAGATATATTACCACATATGAGTCACTCATGAACACCAGCCATGTGCTTCTGTGCAAACGATAAAGTGTGTGTGTGTGTGTGTGTGTGTGTGTAAGACACTTCCAGAAACGTCCACCGTAAACAAGCAGCTGCTGCGTCCTCACCGCAATATTACCACTGTGCTGAGTCAGGGGCAGAGCTGAGGGGCAATAACACGCCACATTTACCCCATACACTCACATTCTTCATTATCAGAGCTCAGAGATCGGATGAGGAGATCGGATGAGGAGATCGGATGAGGAGATCGGATGAGGAGATTACATGAGGAGATCTCATGAGGAGATCGGATGAGGAGATCGGATGAGGAGATCGGATGAGGAGATATCATAAAGAGATCGGATGAGGAGATTGGATGAGGAGATCGGATGAGGAGATCGGATGAGGAGATATCATAAAGAGATCGGATGAGGAGATTGGACGAGGAGATTGGATGAGGAGATATCATAAAGAGATCGGATGAGGAGATTGGATGAGGAGATCGGATGAGGAGATCGGATGAGGAGATCGGATGAGGAGATCGGATGAGGAGATCTTGATATCACAGTAAACTATGTCATAGTTCACCTACTGAAAGTAATGTAAATATTACCAGGACTGAATAACTGTCTTGTTCTCTTCATTCCCCTGGCCCCTCCCCCTCACATCACTCATCCATCAGACCCTGCCCCCTTAGTGATCTAAAGTCATTTATTTACCTGGCCACGCCCCCTTGGCCTGTTAAATAACAAAGATAAATGACCAAGAGAAACACTGAATTTATTTCACTGTCTGTTTTGGTATCTTTTTACATGTTTAATGTCTATAAAGATCATTTATTATAATCAGTTTCACATCTTTCCGGTTTTATAGTTTACTGTCTTCTACTTTTACTTTTAAAACTTTGAGATTTGCCTCAAGTATAAAGTATAAATAAAATGTATTATTATTATTATTATTAGTATTATTATTATTAGTAGTAGTATTATTTTCAGAATAATTGCCCTTTAGATCTAATGAGTAAGTATTGGCCCCCTTACACAGTCAGAACATGGTGTTAGATGGTGGTGTGTGCTCATAAGAGGATTCTGTTTAATAAAACGTTGAGATTAATTGTAATTAGTAAATTAAAGTTAGAGGATATGTGACGTCATAAGTTCACAAACACTTCACTAGCAGCCTTTCGTTTAAAACCAGACAGAAGCAGAAGTTACCGATGGAGACGAGTTTGATGTGCTCCCGCTCCAGGAACTCGAGCGCCACGGAGACGTTCTCCAGCTTCATCTGCCTGAAGTTGGGTCGGACGTGGTGTTTGCGGTACATCTTCTTCTGGCTCAACACCTCGAGCAGGGCGATGAGCTTCAGGCCGTCGCCCAGGTCGCGCTGCAGATCCGTCACCGTCTTGTTGATGCACTTCAGGTGCTCGTTGAACCACCTGGTGAAGGTGTTCTGCTGGATCTTCTTCCACGGCGCGTCCTCGGCCAGGTCCTTCTCCGCTGAAGGCATCTCGTCCTCCTCCTCGAAGCCGAGGTCCGTGTCGGGCCAGGTCCGGTTCTCTTCCTGCTGGATCTGCTGGCTCGTCATCTTCCCTCTGCTCTGCGCGTGCTTTTATACCTGAGTGCGGAAAAAGACTTGTCGCGCGCGGACGTGAAGAGCGGAGTGAATATGCTGAACTTTACACTGCAGCTAACCGTGTGTGTGTGTGTGTGTGTGTGTGTGTGTGTGTGTGGGTGTGTGTGTTTTAATTCTCGCGCTCGTGTTGAATGTAGTTGCTCCTTCCTAATGGGCTGAAGAGAAGAAGAAGAAGAAGAAGAAGAAGAAGAGGAGGAAGACGGTGTCTGTGATAAATGAGAGCGTAAGAGACTCAGCGCAGCGCACGTGAGCGATAATGAGGGTGCACGGAGGAGGCGCGCGGCTTTATACAGGGCGGAGAGCGCGCGCCTCACACCGCAGGAATGCACAAGGACACATGCATGATGATGAACACATTTCTGAACACACACACACACACACACACACACACACACACACACACACACACACACACACACGGGACAATGTACTCTATTTTTACACTCATCAAAATGGGCTATTGGGAAACCTGTCTGTCTGTCTGTCTGTCTGTCTGTCTGTCTGTCTGTCTGTCTGTCTGTCTGTGCTTCTCAAAGCAGCTGAACAATTGTTATTATTATTATTATTATTATTATTATTATTATTATAAAGATCTTATAACCTTCTAATATAATTATAATATAATATAATATAATATAAAATAAATATAATATAATAATGTAATATAAATATAATATAATATAATATATAAAGATTATATAATATAAATATAACAAATATAATAATATAATATAATGTAAAATATAATATAATATAAATAACAATATAAATGGTTCTAATATTTTAAATGAAACATTCCTCTCACCTGAACCTGAGCTGCTTATAGTCATATTTACTCAGATAATCTTTACTAGCTTTTCATTTATATTATTATTATTATTATTATTATTATTATTAATAATTATAATAATAATAATAAATTAAATCATTATTATATTAAAGCATTTTATTTTAGCATAAAAGCAATTTGTAATTAATTTACTTGCTGCGTTATTTATTTATTTTTCACATCATCACACTTTCTCTCTCTCATCTCCGATAGGGTTCGGGTTAGAGTTAACCACCTTAACCCAATATTACACAGAATATGAAACATATATCGCGGATAATAAAATAAAATTGTGATGATTTAACAGACAAATGAGCATCAGATCAGCTGCTGGATTTCTGTCACTGGATGAAACCTGACTGTGTTACAGGGGAGAGATTTTCAGCTGATGTTCCAGATGTTTTCTTCACATTGTTCATGGTATTTATTCTCCAGAGTTAAAGGGACTAAATAAAGCACCGGACTCAATGGCATTAAACCTCACAGAATCATTCTGTATGTATGGAGGTAAAGTTACAGCTGAGGGTCATCGTGGTTTACTGGTGTCAGTGACATCACGTCTCCGTGAGTGACGCGTCAGCGGCGTAATCTTACACAATGACATCATGACGCAGGACGGGAGAATAAACCAGAGACTCCGTCAGGCTGCTGGGAAAACCGCCGGGTCACTCACAGCCTGTAGAGTTATTAATAAACCACACACACACTCACACACACACACACACACACTCACACACACACTCACACACACACACACACACACACACACACACACACACACACACACACACACACACACACACACACACACACACTCACACACACACACATACACTCACACTGAACACATGTCTCTCTCTCTCTCTCACACTGTCTCTCTCTCTCTCTCTCTCTCTCTCTCTCTCTCACTGTCTCCCTCTCTCTGTCTCTCCCTCTCTCTCTCTCTCTCTCTCTCTCTCTCTCTCACTGTCTCCTTCTCTCTGTCTCTCCCTGTCTCTCTCTCTCTCTCTCTCTCTCTCTCTCTCTCTCTCTCTGTCTCTCTCTCTCTCTCACACTGTCTCTCTCTCTCTCTCTCTCTCTCTCTCTCTCTCTCTCTCTCTCTCTGTCTCTCTCTGTCTCTCTCTCTCTCAGTCTCTCTCTGTCTCTCTCTCTCTCTCTGTCTCACTGTCTCTTTCTCTCTGTCTCTCACACACAGATATTTTTGCTTCTTTCTAGAAATAAAAATAAATTTTGAAAAATAAACTGATCAGCACACAGAAGGACTATTTTAATGAATAATAATGTGCAGAAATGTGTTCCGGAATGGTAAATTTGGTTTACTGTAGTCTATAACAGAAGATATTATACACAACTGGAATATTTCTGCAGTGAAAATGAATGTTTGATGGTTTTATTGCTCAGTGTGTACACGTAGAAACTTCAGTAGAAATTGTAACGGATATTGTGAACTTGAATCCCAGAATGAAGAGAGAGAGAGTAGCGTGTAACTGGAGAACGAGGATAAACGGAGACGCTGGAGAACCGAGAGAACGTTGAGGTTTGTGTTGTGTGATTCAACTCGTCTCTGAAGACGTAATTACGGCATCACAAGGAACGTTCATGCTTTAAAAAGATCTGATGATGATGATGATAATGATGTTCGGGTCAGAACCGGTCCTGCTCCTTGTGGGAGAGATTTACTCACAGCATGTCAGAGGTTCTGAACGATCCGGACATCAGGAACTGTACACACTCCTAACGTTGTGTGTGACGTAGATAACACACACTTCCGACTCAAGCTGGTGAGCTCATAAACTCCTCACAGACATTTACTGAGAAATGATCCATTATTATCCTCTTTAATAAACACTAATAACTCTCCTGAGCGAATCCTCCATCACCATCTGAGATAGAACGCAAACTTCAGTCCTACACTCGGTATTGTAATGCCAGTGGAGTCGTAGATGATCATGTGTTACACACAGTGCAATAAAATACACAACTCAAAATGAACAATGTTCTTTATTTATTGACGTGACACGTTTATAAGCAGAAAGCAGAAGAGGTGCTCATGTTGGTTGGTGTAAAGTACAATATTGCTTTAGTTCACTTTTCGGTGACTCTTCTGATGGGTTTGTGTTATTTTCAACTACAATTTACACAAGGCACAAAAATCCACAAAATCACCGTACAGCTCCGAGCATCAGCTACAACACTCTCAAATACACATCTATCAATATGAACCATGTAGGAACGCTATTTATTACCATGTAAGATATTCCACTGAGAGTAAAGCAATCTAAATAAACATTCTGACAGTTTAAATGTAAATCACAGACAATACTTCACAAAAGATAAGTAAAAAAACGTCATCTGAGTTTGAGTGTCTTTTATAAAGGAGCAGAAAGTCTCCAGACCTCACCGCCGAATCCGATTCCATCATTCACACAAGTTTATTTCTTTAAAGAGGAAAAGAAATAATGCGATAAAGAAATAATCACATAGTTAATGTTTCGTATCCTGTCAGAAATGATGAGTTTTATAAGACGTGTAAATGATTCCTCTGACCTCTTGAACCCTCACAGCGACGCCGTGACATCACGTCCACGTCACTGTAATGCTCTGTGACAGTAACTCCGGGGAATTTCTCACAAACCCAGTTTACATCTCGCTTTTTCATTTGATTTTTTTAAACACAATTTGTCAAACTTTTCGTACCTGAAGAACTTCAAATCCACGAGCGTTTCTTATCCTGCTATTTTAAATAATATTGAATGCTTATAATGTGCAAATCTAGCAATAATATTGATTTAAAACATATATAAAACTATGATGTTATTTAGAGTGCATTATTGTACCTTTTTTCTATTTACATATTTTGTTGAATACTGAAAGTGTTTCATCCTTATTTTATTACAGAGTATTTACTGAAATTGTTGGTAATGTCGTTTAAAAGGAATTAAACTGTTAGAGGAAAATTAATCAGTAATCAGAAATAAACACACACACACACACACACACACACACACACACACACACACACACACTGATGCTTATAGATCCATTTTTTTGTTTGTTTTTTACAGAACTACATGACGACAGTATTTCTCTTTCTGGCGTCTTTAGAAGCTGCTTGTGTTCATCGGCACATCATTACTGAGGCTTTGTGTTTACTTCCTGTTTCTTACTTCCTGCTTGTGAGCACTGGCCACTTCTTGTGCATTATGGGTAAAACACACTCCTGTATAAACACTCCATTCAAGAAGCAATGCTAGACCCGAGTCTGCGTGCTAGTGTTCGAGATAAAGCCTTTAAATGACGATGTTCTAATAAAATACTGTACAGGAACGCTAGCGTAAATGATTTTACCTCTGGCTCCTGTTGTTTTTTTGCTAATGCTAAACTAAACAATTTATAAACACATTACACTATATAACACATCGATTTATACAACACAACAATACTTAAGATAAATAGCTGAATAAATTAAAGTCTTCACAAAACATACAGCTGATATAATAAATTAGAATCCAAGCCATATATAAATCTGTTAGTAAACAACTTTTGTACAAAATGTTTAAAGAAAGTTTCAATAATAATAATAATAATAATAATAATCACTAATCACATTTTGTTCTTTTGAGCAATAAAGAGCCCAAAGCCCAAAGGGCCCTGTTGTCATGGAGAAGGTCAACAGGTCAAATGATCAGCTGTCTGTGGGTCAAAAGGTCCAAAATGAAACGAATATAAAGAGACCGACACCTCTACCATTACCGCTCACATCCACAGACTCCATTTTAACTCCCTGAAACACACAAACAAAATTCCTTTCATTCCATGAGTGTGTGTGAGCCATCCATCGCTCTACGCTTCTTTACTCACTGAACATGAACCTCGTCAGAGAACACGTCCCTCAGTGTCCTCATACATCGTAAATAATTCGCTATCACTCTCAGCTTCCCTGAATACAGCTAGTATTACTGTTCACTGAACATAGCTAGCTAGCTAAAACAGCTAGCTGGACATTTACAACAGAGCTAGCTAGCTAGTTAAAATAGATAAATAACTAGTTAAACAAATAACCAGTTAATTACAACAGATAGCTGGATCTTTATAACTGATACCTACCCAGTCATAGCAGATAGATATATAGCACATAGCTAGTTCAAACATAGCTAGTTAGCTTTGTAAGATTGCTAAATAAGTTGTATTAGTTAACTATGGAATGACTTCTGCAGTGAGGAGTATGACAGGTCCACTGTGTTTGCTGAAACAGAAGGACACACCAAAAACATGTGACTCAAATAATTAGCTCAGAGGGGCAACTGAGCGGTAAAGCTAACACTCCTCCAACAAGCCTCATGCTTAGCTCCCTCTACACATAACATCGCTGGAACACACTGTATGTGTAAATACAAGGCCGTGTTGTACCTGCTGCTGTTTACGATGCGAGCTCAGACCACCAGCACCACAGAACTGCCATGATGACGATCATTCCTAAGAAAGGCAGTGAAAGAACAGCAGACTCAGTGCAGAACTGAAGGTGTGATGAAGAGATGGGATGAGAGAGAGAAAAGAAAGGCATGAATGAAGGGTGACGCAACAACAAACACACACACACATAAATAAAGATCTCCTCATGAAACCATCATGAAGGTGAAGGTGACTGAAATGAGAAACAGACACAGAGTTAAACTTTTATGAGTAATTTGATATAAATACTCATTCATAAACACCGACAATGCTGATTGGTGCAGGTGATCTGAAGGTAGTCATGTGCATCAAATCCACTGCTTTATTGTGTCCAATTAATCTCATGAGGTTTTGATAAATAATTGAAAGTTATTTGAGTAGAAATGGTGACGGTGGAGATCCGATTGTGAATTTGGAAGTGGGAGGTTTGATGTTTAGGGTTATAAGATGGAGGTTAGCTATTGGTGGAGGGGTTCTGAAGGTTAGAGGTGGATGAACATTTACATTTTGATGATGCTTTTATTAAAAGTGACATATTGAGACAGGACACAACCGAGCAGCCGAGGGTCTGAGATCACAACCTTCTGATCAGCAGCCCAAAACATTAACCACTGAGCACTTCCTAGCTTCTATGCTATGGTGTGACGGCACATTTGGAAAGTAACAGTACTCTCAACTAAGCTTTAGATTGTGCTGGAGGTTAGATAGTTGGAGGTTAAATATTAGTATACCTGTGTGCTTTCTATACATCTGGAACATTAACACAGATATCAGAGGTACTTCATGATCAAGACTGAGCAACACAGGTCTAGAAGATCGACTTTCCAGTGATTTGTAGGCTACATGAGAGGCTATTTAAATTCAAACCCCAACATTAAGGGAAACTGGTTAATGCTCAAAACCATGTAAAACAGTTCATATACGGCAAAACTTTATTTCTTTTTTCAGTAATGGACATCATGCCACACTGTGCTATACTGCCCCGACTATACACGCTACGGTACTGCACCATGTGCACATATCGTGCTATGCACCGTGGGAATTGTTTTCGGATGTAAAGAATTGATGCACTGAATGAATGTAAGATATACGCAAGCGCCATCTTGGTGCTTCATAGATAGACTCCTGTAGAAACCTGGCCTTAGAGGTTTTGGTAGACTCCGTCCCACCTGTCTCTCCTCTGTGAGTTTCTCTAGCTCCTCCCTACAGCGCAGAAGCTCCAGCTCCAGCTCATCCCGCTCCTTTTGACTGGTCTCAAACAGGTTCTGTAGCTCCCTCAGCTCAGTGCGCACACCATCACACTGCCAGCACAGCCAAAACATGCAAAGCACATAATACAGATGAAAAATAGCCTGTCTGCCACAATGTACCTACAGCATGGTACCTGTCCTAGTGTACCTGCTCCAACATACCCACTTCATCACACTTGCCCCAGTATACTGTAAATTCCAGTTGACCTGCCTCATAGAGTACTTTCAGCCTAGAGTATGTTGGGGTGGATAGGTGCGCAGCTACCTTGGAAGGATACCCTCTGGTGTCTACCCTGAGCCTATCCTAGCTTGTCGACTCTGCTGTAATACATATAATACACATATACCAGTATATTCTCAGAGTATCTACCCAAGTCTATCTATTCCTGCATACCTATCCCAGGATATTTGCCCAAGTTATACTACCCCTGCTCACCAGGCCAAATTTACTTGTCCCGGTCTACTTGTGTATCTGCCCCAGTCAATCCACCCCAGCATACCGTGCCCAACCTATCCACCTCAATGTACCTGCCCCAGCTAACCACCCCACTGTACCTGCCCCCACCAATCTACCCCAGCATACCTGCCTCTGCAGTTGTTCTGCTCTCTCCTCAGCTTGTTTGAGCTGCTCTCTCAAGGAGAGAGTGTCTGAGAACCCTGAGCTCAAACTGGTGGGTGTGAGTGGCTTTCCTTCAAAGGAAATATTCTTCTGAATACAAACGTCCACCAATCTGCAGGTGGAACCTGATCCCCCAATTATATTCGTCCGAATCCCTCCATCCTCCTTCTCTTCAACTTCCACACCACCTGAACTGCTCAAAATAAGAAAAAGCTTATTACATCATGGAGAACAGCTTGAGTTACACTGGTGAGTCTGCATGAGTGGGGTTTTTACCTGGTCTTCTGCAGCACCTGTAGTCTCTCTGCCAGTTTACTGTTGACCTTCTTCAAGGTCTCACACTCTGACTTCAGAAGGGCAAACTCCTTCTTCAGCTGTTCCACATCACCTGATAAAACAATCATTCATTCATTCAGTTATTTAATAGTCACTGGGGAACTCAACAATTCAGTCACCTGGACGTACACCAGGTAAAGTTTTACATCCAGAGTCTTAGAATTATCCACATAAACAGATTAGATCATCTCTCAGTCTCCGTACATTTATATTTACATTGATGGCATACTCCGTTATCCAGAGTGATTTACAAAAGTGCTCTGAAGTCTCCATCAATAAATACATCCTGATACAGGTCACTAGGTCACAGGCTAAAAGTTCCATCAGTCTAAAAACTCTGTTAGGAGGTACTATAGTAAGAAAAGCACACAGACAACACAATTGTTCTGCTAATTTATATACTTCAGAAAGAAGTCGGTCTTTAGTTGGCGTTTGAAGACTGCCGGTGACTCAGCTGTTCAGATAACTAGGGGAAGTTCATTCCACCACCAAGGTGCCAGAACAGAGTTTTATGCATGCCTTCCTTGTACCCTGAGAGGTAGTGGAACTATTTGAGCAGTGCTAGAAGATGGGAGCGAGCATGGTGCAATGCTTGGGTCACTTCAGGAGGTCTGATATGTGTTTTAGCTGGATATTAAACATCTATAAATAAATCCCTGTCTGCAAGACACACTGGACAACCCGTCTGATGATGCATGCACTCCATCTGCTCCATGCTGCCATTCAAGAAGAAGAAAATCTGCACAGTTGGTGTAGACTAAAAACAAACTACTGCTGTCTGAAATAATCAGCACAGTCCTGAGAGAGAGAGGGCAACAGAGAGAGAGAGGGGGAGGGAGAGAGAGGGGGGGAGTGAGAGAGAGAGAGTGTGTGTGCGAGAGAGAGAGTGTGTGAGAGAGAGAGTGTGTGTGTGTGAGAGAGAGTGTGTGTGTGTGAGAGAGAGAG
>JAFFST010041801.1:5000-7500 GCA_022414735.1 Noturus placidus | reverse complement strand
GAAAGAGAGAGCGATTGTAATGATTGGAAGACTGTTGTGGTATGAGAGGAATAAAACACTTCAATAACACACACCTGACACACTCTGATGTCGAGCGTCTCCTGGGCGTGAGCGACTGGGTTGAACTTCGTGTCCAGGAGCGTGAGCTTCTCACCGGGTCCCCACCCCACCAGCCTGCCGGGGATCTGTGTGAAGGCCACACCCTTGTAGGGCACGGTGGAGCGGGCGGGAGGTTCCCTCAGGTACCCGTCTGCGGTGTAGAACCTGACACGCCCGCTGCGGTGGAGACTCAGGAAGCCATCTTCACCTACACCACATGACATGAGAGTCACTTCCTCCTCACAGGGGAAGTGGGAGATGTGCTGCAGGCCGTGGGTGAGGACGCGGGGACTGACGTGTGAGTGCACCATCTGAGAGGAGGAACCTACTGTTATACTGTTTTACACACATCTGTCTGTCTGTCTATTCATTCATTTATCTATCTGTCTGTCTATCCATCTATTTATTCATCTAACTGTCTGTCTGTCTGTCTATTCATTCATTTATCTATCTCTTTGTCTGTCCATCTATTTATTTATCCAACTGTCTGTCTATCTATCTTCATTCATTTATCTATCTGTCTGTCTGCCATCTATTTATTTATCTGTCTGTCTGTCTGTCTGTGTGCCTGTCTATCTGTCTTCATTCATTTATCTATCTGTCTGTCTGTCCATCTATTTATTTATCTGTCTGTCTGTCTGTCTATTCATTCATTTATCTATCTGTCTGTCTGCCCATCTATTTATCTACCTGTCTATCTGTCTATTCATTCATTTATCTATCTATCTATCTGTCTGTCTATCTATTTATTTATCTGTCTATCTGTCTATTCATTCATTTATCTATCTGTCTATGTCCATCTATTTATTTATCTGTCTGTCTGTCTGTCTGTCTATTCATTCATTTATCTATCTGTCTGTCTGTCCATCTATTTATTTATCTGTCTGTCTGTCTGTCTGTCTATTCATTCATTTATCTATCTGTCTATGTCCATCTATTTATTTATCTGTCTGTCTGTCTGTCTATTCATTCATTTATCTATCTGTCTGTCTGTCCATCTATTTATTTATCTATCTATCTGTCTGTCTATACATTCATTTATCTATCTGTCTGTCTGCCCATCTATTTATCTACCTGTCTATCTGTCTATTCATTCATTTATCTATCTGTCTATGTCCATCTATTTATTTATCTGTCTGTTTGTCTGTCTGTCTATTCATTCATTTATCTATCTGTCTGTCTGTCCATCTATTTATTTATCTGTCTGTCTGTCTGTCTGTCTATTCATTCATTTATCTATCTGTCTGTCTGTCCATCTATTTATTTATCTAACTGTCTGTCTGTCTGTCTGTCTCTCTATTCATTCATTTTTCTATCTGTCTGTCTGTCAGTCCATCTATTCATGTATCTATCTATCCGCCTGTCTGTCCGTCTGTCTGTCTGTCTGTCTGTCTGTCTGTCTGTAGAAGTTGGATAAGTTATGGTGTCTCACCTTCTGAAGCTCACATGAATAAATAAAGTAAAGAAATAGAAATAGAAAGCTCTATCCGCGTGCATTCTCCATGTTGTTAAACTTCACTCGGCGCTGCACTCTCAGTCTAAACACATCACCCACTCGGCGTTTCCATGGCTACCGTCACTGTCGGAATTCATTCCGCTCAGTCCAGTTTTTCACGATGTCGGCCGACGCCTTTCCTCGTTGCTAGATACGGTGACGCGCAGCGCGGTGAAAAGGGGGCGTGGCCTGTCAAATCATTTCAGTTTCCATCGGCACTTTAGGTCGCGAGAACGTCGAGGTTGCTAAGATACGGAGGCGGAAGTAGATAAATGTAGCCGAATCACTAGAGGAGTGATTTTTATATAGATATAAAAATATATTATAAAATGTAATTTGTGCAAAAATTGTAATAATAATAATAATAATAATAATAATAATAATAATAATAATAAAAAGGAGAAAACTGAATATTGCTGCAGAATAAAATATATTAATATAATTTCTATATTGTATTTTTTTTTAACAGAGCATAATTTTTGGATCTATGCCAGACCTTTTTAAATATACAGTGGCAAGAAAAAGTATGTGCACCTTTTGGAGTTTCATGGTTTTCTGCATAAATTTGTCATAAAATGTGATCCGATCTTCCTCTCAGTCAGGGGTACTGACAAATATCATGGGTCTAAAATAATGACTTCTGATCCTTCATGTCTTTATTGAGAACGACCAAAAAAACCTCATAGTGCTTGTGGAAAAAGTATGTGAACCCTTGAGTTAATGACTCCAAAAAAGGTTTTAGCACACCTGGAGTCTGGTTAAGAAAATGAGATTGGAGGTGTGGACTACAGCTACTTTCACTGATAAAAACCCTTCAAACTTTTGGAGTTTGCTCTGCACAGGAAATACACGCTTATGTGAGCCATGCCTCGCCAAAAAGAGCTTTCAGAGGATCTACGATCAAGA
>JAFFST010041799.1:3825-14173 GCA_022414735.1 Noturus placidus | reverse complement strand
CTCGCTCGCCGGCTCGTATCTCGAAAAACTCGTATGTTGGGGCACTCGTATGTCGAGTTACCACTGTATTTGAGAAAACACTTTACGCAGCTTGACTCTGAACGCTGGGTTTAACATTTGACCTTTAACCTTTCTCTCTGTGTGTGTGTGTGTGTGTGTTTAGACGCTGGCTGCTCAGTGCTGTAAGGGTTCATGGGGTCAGCAGAGTCAGGCTGATGAATTGCACAACTACAGAGTGCTGGGAGTCATCGATAAGGTGAGCAAAGGGCAAAGGTTACTCATCTCCAGGAGGGGCGAGGGGGGGGGCACTCTCTTTTTATTTATATGCGAAAACGAGTCCAAGATTTGTGTGTGTGTGTGTGTGTGTGTGTGTGTGTGAACCCAGTGCTCCATTCATATCCATTAAGGGCTGCACCTGTTCTGGTTTCTCAAGGGGCGTGCACACATAGACACAAGCAGAGGTGTGTGTGTGTGTGTGTGTGTGTGTGAGAGAAATGGAGACATCAAATAATGCAGATATATAGCCAGCCATGAATATACGAAACTGCTGAAGTTTGGGCGGGCGCCAAATCAAGTTTACACTACACCACACCCATAGTTGTTTATCTTCCTTTGATTTATAAGTAAATGTGTTAAAAGATCTGAATATTAATAATAATAATAATAATAATAATAATAAATAAACAAATCCCAAACTGTGAAGCAGTTCTAATAGCATGCGCATGTGTTAGGGGTTTTCTGGTCAAGTAAAGCCCCTAAGAAACGAGTACAAGAAAGACTCGCGGCGGCTTATCTGCATTTAGATCTGATGCCCACAGGAAGTGACCTCAGTGATTTCCTGAAAGTGTGGCTTGCTCACGCTGCCGTGTTTCCTCGTCTCATCTGCAGGTTCTGCTGGTGATGGATAAGAGGACGCAGGAGATGTTCGTCCTTAAGGTGGGTGTGTGTGAGCTGATGGCATGGGGGTGTGATGATGGTGTGGTCATGGTGGATAATCTGGTGCATTAGAGAGTGCAGAGGAGAGAGGTGTGTGTGTGAGAGGTGCCATTATTTGTGGTGTCCTCCACTTTGGACAGGCTCCAGATGCCAGCTGATGGCACGCACGGGCACAGATGATGCTGATGCCCGACACACACACACACACACACACACACACACACACACTCGCACAGAGAGCGCTCTGGCCTCTGACAGCAGAGTAACTCAGACAGATGATGCGGCCCTAATGGGCGTGTGTGTGTGTGTGTGTGTGTGTGTGTGTGTGTGTGTGTGTGTGTGTGTGTGTGTTTCTATTTTACCTATGATGTGTCTTTTGCAGGGTTTGCGGAAGAGCAGCGAGTGTGGACGTGTGAAGAAGACCATCGTCCCTCACACGGTGCCCAACATGGTACGACTCAGGAAGTTCATCGTCTCTGAAGACTCCGTTTTCCTGTTGCTGCATTACGCCGAGGGTGCGTCTCTCTCTCTCTCTCTCCCTCTCTCTGTCTCTCTCCCTCTCTCTGTCTCTCTCCCTCTCTCTGTCTCTATCTCTGTCTCTGTTTCTCTCTCTCTTTCTGTCTCTGTCTCTCTCTCTCTGTCTCTCTCGCTCTCTCTCGCGCTCGCGCTCTCTCTCTCTGTCTCTCTCCTCTCTCTGTCTCTCTCTCTCTCTCTCTCTCTCTCTCTCTTTCTGTCTCTGTCTCTCTCTCTGTCTCTCTCTCTGTCTCTCTCCCTCTCTCTCTCTTTCTGTCTCTGTCTCTCACTCTGTCTCTCTCTCTCGCTCACTCTGTCTCTCTCTCGCTCACTCTGTCTCTCTCTCGCTCTCTCTCGCGCTCGCGCTCTCTCTCTCTGTCTCTCTCCCTCTCTCTGTCTCTCTCCCTCTCTCTGTCTCTCTCTCTGTCTCTGTTTCTCTCTCTCTGTCTGTTTCTCTCTCTCTTTCTGTCTCTGTCTCTCTCCCTCTCTCTCTCGCTCACTCTCTCTCTCTCTCTCTCTCTCTCGCTCTCTCTCGCGCTCTCTCTTTCTCTCTCTCTCACACACGCTCACACACATGCATTTACATTTCTTCATTCAGCAGATGCCTTTTATCCAAAGTGACCTACAAATGAGGCAGAAATGAGTCAAAGCACGGCGCTAAACGTCAGCGCCACGAAAGTTTATTTTATTTTTGTTTGATCATAATTACTGACATTCCTTTACCCAACCTCGTCACACACATTTATGCTTTGTCCTCCATTTTGGATAATATTCATATTCACTTACTGGTTGGAAATAAGTTTAAGACATTAAGACCTCTCTCTGTCTCTCTGTATGTCTCTCTCTCTGTATGTCTCTCTCTCGGTCTCTCTCTCGGTCTCCCTTTCTCTCTCTGTCTCTCTATGTCTCTCTCTGTCTCTCTCTCTCTCTGTATGTCTCTCTTTCTGTCTCTGTCTCTCTCTCTGTATGTCTCTCTCTCTCTCTCTCTCTCTCTCGCTCTATGTCTCTCTCTATGTCTCTCGACCATTTTCCCCGACTCTGTGATCGTTGTTTTACTTGGTTGCGCTTGTGACTCTTCTCAAATACTCTTTTTCTGGCTCGTCATGGCAAATCCTTTCTCCTCCTTACACACACACACACACACACACACACACACACACACACACACACACACACACACACACACACAAAACCCCTCGCTCGTCTCTCTCTGTCCTTGTTAAGCTCATGTCACAGGTCATTATCTATGGTAGCAGGTGCTGCTCCGGATCATTAACTAAGCTAACACCTGCGTCTCCTTATTCTCTACCGACTGTGTGTGTGTGTGTGTGTGTGCACGTGAGCCTGCGAGTGTGTGTGTCAGTGCACACATCTGTGTTCAGGAGCGTGTTTATATTGGAATGAATAAACCACTTAATCTCCTAGCAGTCGTTTGGGCAAAATCATGCGCCCGCGTTAATAAGTTGCCTCAAACCTCTCAAGTAGCCTAAAGCGGCGTTTCATTTCACAACAGGCTCGGCTAAGGGAGCGAGCGCGCGACTTGCCGAACGCGGTTTAAACGTCCCGACTCGCCATCAAGACGAGGTAATGAGCAAGACTTGCCAGTTTAATAAGTATCCTAATGTAGGAACCAACAAACTGGCAACCCAGAGTGCATTAGGGCTCGAAGCTATAAGAAAGAAATAAATAAATAAATACATTTTTAGCATTTGGAGTTCCACGACTTGAAAGTTTTACTCATTTCGGATGCGTCCGTATCGCGATTCGAGGAGACCGTGTCATCATAAGATCATTTACACATTTGATTTATTTCTCTTAAAGAATTGCATGAGTTATTATTATTATTATTATTATTATTATTATTATTATTTAAAATTCACACAGACTTAACCGAATCTCCGATGTTCACTGTATATACTCACTACATAGCGTGTAATTGAATGCTGATTTTAACACTAGACACGGCATGGGACCCTTCTATTTATTTATTTATTTATTTATTTATCCATCTATCTATTTATTTAGATAAGATCCCGATACTCGTTCTGAAACCTTTAGCTAATACCCAGGCTAATCTAGAATATATAGCTTCTATATCTGCCATTTTGTTCTGGTTTGTATCAGAGCTTTATTTAAAACCCATGTAGTGCACTTAGCGTCCAAACATATATGGTAATTTGTCCAATTGTATTTTTTTTTTGTTGTTGTTTGTTTGTTTTTGGCCTTTTGAATACATTTATTTATTTATTTTTTTAACACACACCGAGAGCGCCAGTCTGTATGCATCAAGTCTTAAAGGAAAACACCGGTAAAATTACACCCTTCCAAAGCCAACAGTAATTTACGGCTGGCACCTACCTCTTCAGTAAATGTATTACTGATGCACTGAGGTTCCCAGTCTCTCATGCAGAAAATAATCCCTCGCAAACAAACGTAGATATCAGACGGGAAGTTTGGCCTGACCCGGGTGACATTGCCGGAGTGCGATTGGCTGATTCTTGTTTGTTTGTTTGCTTTGTTCGCGGACTGGAATCATTTGGCTGCAACGGTGTCATTATCTTAGCGGTGAAGAGCCAATTCATTCTGTTAACGCAGCAGATGTTACCCTCCAATCACTCACAACACAGCTGTGCAAGTGTGTGTGTGTGGGTACGCACTTAGGCTTTCAATCTGTTAGGAAGGAGATGATACCATTTAAAATCCTGGCTCTTTACATTGTAGTGACCTTTTAGCTCGGATTTATTCCCGTCGTCGAAGTTGTGCAGGGAAGCGAGACGTTTTAACTTGGTTACGGGTGTCTCGTGTATCTACATGCGTTCCGTTGGCCAATCATTTTCATTTGAAGCGGTTTACACATAATGGAATTCTGCGTTGAGCCGAGAAGGTAATGGGCTCGCTCAAGGGCTCAAGAGCAGCGCTCTGGTTATCCGTGGATTTGAACTCTGACACATGAATGTACAAGGTAGCACTCCCGTGGACGTTTGGGTGAGACTCCGGGCATGCGTCCTGTTTTTCTTCGTCTCGACTTGTGCTCCGTGGAGCCAGAGTCGAGACTGTCTCGCAGGGTCTGCTTGACCGGTTAAACCAACGATTTCCAGCTCGAGTGTCTAAATCTGTATCGTAAGCTGTCTGATGATCCAGGACTCATTGACGACGTTGATGTTGACTCGTATAAAAAGAGTTCTCCTCGCACCCTACTTTGGTTTGTCAGCACTAAAAGTTGGTGGAACCTTTTTCATGTTGGGTTTTGTAGAGAAAACATTCCCAAGCCAAACCTCTGTAACAGATTATACATATGAAGAACCCATGAGGAACCTTTTTCTTTAGTAAGACCAGGAGTGAGGTGTTACTTTATTAAGTCCTGTTTTTTTAATGTGCGCTGCAAATTCAAAACCCAGAACTGGCCCCATCCCCCAGCTGTGGAGGGGAAAAATGTGGGGCAAAGTCTCAAAATCTAGCAGTGTTGGTCTCTTGTGATGTGGTATGGATTGCTATTCTGCAAAGGACAGTGCTGCTCCTCCACACCATGTGTGCCATTAAATGGGAGGTTGAGGAAGTACCAAAAATGACACCACTGGTGGTACAGGGATAAAAGATTTCGGGTGCCAAAACTTCCTGGCTTTAGTTGATCTATTCGGTCTACTCTGATGGGGTTTCTTGTTTTTTTTTTTTTCTTTTTTTTCCTCAGTTTAAATATCTCCCCCTCTCTCTCTATTTTTCCACTCTAGGAGGTAAATTATGGTCCCACATCACCAAGTATCTACATGAAGGTAGTCAAGAAGATAGCTTTGACATCCCCTTCATCCAGAAGTCCCACACGACGACAGTTCACTGCACCGATGCACTGATCAGCTCCGAGAGCAGCGGCTCACGGCCCAGCTTGGAGCTCCAGGAAGAAGAAGAAGACTCCCGGTCGATTCTGAGAGTCCAGAGAGACAGCGGGTCACGAGCCCCCCTGTCCGGCTCTTCAGAGGAAGAAGAGTGCACCAGCAGCTACCTGACGCTGTGCCACGAGTACGAGCAGGATAAAGTGGAGCCTGAGGCTCTGGGTGAGGAAGTGGAAGACTCGAAAGAGGCAGAGGAAGATTCTGGCGACCTCGGAGGTGAAGGTTCTGGTGCAGCGGCGTTACAGCGGTCGTTTCGAGGCTCGGTAATAAGCAGCGATAGTTTGTGTTCTCCGGTTGGTGGTCAAGAGCTGCGCTTCTTCACTGAAGAAGATGAGGAGCTTGTTGACCCGTCCACTCTCGATTCTCTGGACCAGTTGAAACGTTCACCCATGGAGTTGTTTCGGATCGACAGCAAGGACAGTGTTGACGCCTCCCGAACGCTGTTCTCCACCACAGACCTGGGCTCGGAGGTAACTGGGGTCACTGAGGATCCTTTGGAGATCGGCGAGGTAGTGGAGGTGAAAGGTCATCTGTCCGATCTGTGGCGGTTCGAAAGCGATCAGGGTTCTAATGAATCCGTACCTGTGATTTCTTTCAAAGAGGCCATGGTGGAGGACGCAAACATGCCCTGTGTGGATGAGGGACAGCCCCCGGACCTTTTAGTCAACCTTCCCGGGGTCACGGGGATCACGGGCGACGATCTGGAGGAGGAGCTTGCAGCAGCGGGTGTGGCTTTTGCGGTAGAAGCCAAACCCTCACCTCAGTTTGGCAAACCGGATGTACTCCAGCTGGGAGAGGAAGCAGGCCTGGAACTATCCGCTGAGGAACATGCTCCAGAGATCTCCGTTGTACATCGCCAATCGAACTCGGATGCGTCTGAACAGAAAGGCCACGCCTCTTCCGTAAACAGCAGCACAGAATCTCAGACACTTTTCCTTCCCTTTGATTCGCCCAATCTCAGGACTGAAATGGACCCCACCCGCCCACCACCCTATGCAGGGTCAGAGGTCGCGGAGAAGAGGGAGGGCAGGAGTGTGTCAGAGATATTCCGAGAGCTGGACGAGTTGGCCGAAGTGGCGCTGCACACACACCTGCCTGAGGCGCTGGTGAGGAGCTGGGCGGTGGACATGCTGCTCGCCCTCGACGCGCTGCATCACGAGGGAATCGTCTGCAGAGACCTTAACCCCAACAACATACTGCTGGATTACAGAGGTACACACACACACCCACACACACACACACCCCAATGTATATTGTGTGAACTCCTCTGTCCTTGCAGACTTTCCAGTGGTAGAAAACTCCAGTGGAATTACAAAGCGCTGACACTGGAGACTCCTTCCATAAATGTTAAATAAACAGCTCCTTCAACAAAGCCATATCACAAGTATGTGTCATGTCTGCTGTCCAGGTCTCTTCTGACCCGTCAGAACTCCTCCTCAAACAAACAAACAAACAAACAAACAAATAATCGATTGTTTTTTTTAGCCGTTATCGCACAGCCCTGAAATGATAATTGTCTGTTTCTCCGACTAGCGTAAACACCAGGGGAAAAAGAGAAAAAAACGAGCCACTTGTAAATAGAAGTACTCGCCACGTAATGCTGAAAAGTCAATAACACGACCTCTCGCGTTGCTGAACTCTTAAACAGGAGTTATTAGTGCCCTAAAGGTTGTTTGGTGGGCGTTCGAAATGGCATTACGCTCATAATGACAGTTTTGCTATAGAACATTTATAGAGACATTATCATGATTTCGAGTGATGCTGAGAAGTCTGTGGAAACGTAATGTTGTCTGATGTTATCTCACACACACACACACACACACACACACACACACCATCACCACCACCAAGCATTATTCAGGAATATAAACGAATACACCTTTTAATAATAATACGTTAAACAAGATCCACACTGTATACGCGCACCTGTGTAGCATGTTTAACACACCCTTAACCTTCCTAACAGGTAATCTGGGAATAGTTGTGTCTCCCATCGTGCGATGGATTTTATATTCCTGCTGTTTCCCGCTGTTCCGTTGTTCCTCTGCGCGTCTGTTTGTTTTCGGGTTGTTTGAGTCGGGCGATTTGTCTGGCCCTTCTCTCCGAGGCTTAGGCCCCCTGCTCGGCGATCACAGCTCTAATAGGCTCTAATGGTTAATAACAGCATTACTGCCAATGACACAGTGCCAGCACTCAAAGCACAGCAATTACCGCTCCCTCGTTCACAGATGAGTGTGTGTGTGTGTGTGTGTGTGTGTGTGTGTGTGTGTGAGAGAGATTGAGATAGAGAGAGAGGAAGAAAAGGGCACATTCGTTTCATTTTGGGCGAACATTGTAATTTCGTCAGACTGTTTTAGTGGAGAGGTGGAGTTGCTTTCAGTTTAATTAGCCGCTCCATTTTCTCTCCCTGTTTGCTCTCTGTTTTGCTCGCACTCACGCTTTTTTTTTTTTTTTGCTGCTTTCTTCCTCTCCATCTCTCTCTCTTTTTCCTTTCTCTCTTGCACTTTCTTTCAGGTCATGTAGAGTTGACTTACTTCTGTAGCTGGACCGAAGTGGAGGAATCCTGCGATCCTACCGCCGTCGCCAAGATGTACTGCGCTCCAGGTCAGTCACGTGTCCAGCTGAACGGATTGTTTCCGTCAAGGTTATTGGTAACAGACAAACAAACAAACAAAAATATCAATGGAGAATCACAGTGTGGTTTAAAGTCCCTTAACGACTAAGATCCTACAAGATCCTACAAAAAAAAAAATAAAGCATTTCCAGAAAAGGCTTTAATCATAAATTGTATTAAAAGTTAAATGTCATTCAAGATGGATGGATGGACTGATGGATGATGGATGGACTGATAGATTTATGGATCAAGGGCTGGTGGATAGATGGATGGATGGACAGATGGATGGATGGCTAGATGGATGGATGAATGGATGGATGGATGGACGCACTGATGGATGGATGGATGATGGCTGGATGGACGGATAGATGTATGGATCAAGGGCTGGTGGATAGATGGATGGATGGATGGCTAGATGGATTAATGGATGGCTAGATGGATGGATGGATGGATGGACGGATGGCTAGGTGGATGGACGGATGGCTAGGTGGATGGATGGATGGCTAGATGGATGGATGGCTGGATGGATGGATAGATGGACGGATGGCTAGGTGGATGGTTGGATGGATGGCTAGATGAATGGATGGATGGATAGATGGACGGATGGATGGCTAGGTGGGTGGATGGTTGGATGGATGGACAGATGGACGGATGGATGGATGGATGGATGGATGGATGGATAGATGGACGGATGGCTAGGTGGATGGCTAGGTGGGTGGATTGTTGGATGGATGGACAGATGGATGGACAGATGGATGGATGGACGGATGGACAGATAGATGGATGGACGGATAGATGGTTGGATGGATGGATGGATGGATGGACAGATGGATGGATGGACAGATGGATGGATGGATGGACAGATAGATAGATGGTCAGATAAATGGATGGACAGATAGATAGATGGATGGAAGGACTGATGGATGGATGGACAGATAGATAGATGGATGGATGGATGGATGG
The DNA here is from genome assembly GCA_022414735.1 of Noturus placidus. Taxonomy (NCBI): domain Eukaryota; kingdom Metazoa; phylum Chordata; class Actinopteri; order Siluriformes; family Ictaluridae; genus Noturus; species Noturus placidus. The sequence goes on along the minus strand of JAFFST010041799.1, from coordinate 5,260 downwards.
ATGGACGGACAGATGGACGGATAGATGGATGTATGGACGGACAGATGGATGGATGGACAGAAGGATGGATGGACGGACGGACGGACAGATGGATGGATGGATGGACAGATGGATGGATGGACAGATGGATGGATGGATGGACAGATGGATGGACAGATAGATGGATGGATAGATCTGTTGAAAAAGTATGATTTTCAGACTTATTAAAGTAAGACTGTATAATTAAATTTATAATAGATTCATATAAAAATATTCTTTACTAATATTTATGTTAATAAATATTAAGCAAATGAAACGGTCCCTCCAGGATTTTGCAGTTTAAAAAAATGGATTGAATGAATGAATTTATGTATTTATTTGTGATCACAGAAATGAACACAGAATCGTACGCAATATTCGGTGGAGTTTGCGCTCTTTCAAAATTACCGCAGATTTACCACATTTTTGCCCCAAGGCGCCGAAGCCCTCGTCTGTTCACATGCGTCGACCACGAGTGCAGCTAAAAGGTCTCGTTTACCAACAAACATTACTGCGAAAGGTTTCGCACAAAAACCTCTGCAAGATGCATCGCAAATATTTAGCATTTCGAATCCGGGACAAAATCGACCGGGACAAAATCGAAACAACTTCATGAATGAGTGGCAGAATGTCCGTGTCCTTGTTTAGAACAGTCCGAGGTCTTCTCTGGGGTGGTGGTTGTTGTTTATGCTTGTGTGTACTTTAATTCAATTTAAATAAATAGAACTAAGATGTCTCCGAATGATTCAAGTGAGCCTGTAGAATCGTCTTCACTAATTAGTCATAAACCCATTAATAGGAAATAATTTAGTTTAATAAACTCCGAATTTCATGTCCTTGTGTGTATCTATATGACACGTTTTCTAAATCGTTGCCAGCCTCCTTAGTAATTTGTTTTTATGTACTTTGAGACAAATGACCCTCGACCCCTGAAAGAACATAAGAATTGCACAATAGTTCAAGTCTAATGTTTCCCATTTTCATCACTAAATTAGTTTTTTTTTTTTTTGATGGTCATTTTATTAAATACCCCCGTAGCGTGTTTAACGTAATGTCCTCTAGAGGGCGCCACATGACTAAATTGCTGCAGTCTTTCTTTACACTCTCGCCCATTCACACTGGGTTTATTCTGCTTTGTCTCCTGTACACTTCTCTGTTCCCCCAACTTGCGCTCTTGTTCTTTTTTTTTTTTTTTTTAAATTCTTATTCTTGGAATAGTTTAGGAGGAATTTTTCAACAATAAATAATAATAATAATAATAATAATAATAATAATAGGCGCACGGTGGCTTAGTGGTTAGCACGTCCGCCTCACACCTCCAGGGTCCAGGGTCCGAGTCCTGCCAGGGCCATGTGTGGGCGGAGTTTGCATGTTCTCCCCGTGTGTCGGGGGTTTCCTCCGGGTACTCCGGTTTCCT
>JAFFST010041790.1:0-17908 GCA_022414735.1 Noturus placidus | reverse complement strand
CCCCTGGGCGCCTCCCTAGGGAGGTATTCCAGGCACATCCAACTGGGAGGAGACCTCGGGGAAGACCCAGGACTAGGTGGAAAGACTATATTTCCACACTGACCTGGGAACGCCTCGGGATCCCCCAGTCAGAGCTGGTTAATGTTGCTCAAGAAAAGGAAGTTTGGGGTTCCTTGCTGGAGCTGCTACCCCCGCGACCCGATTACGGATAAGCGGTTGAGGATGGATGGATGGATGGAAAAACTCACGGTACTGAAACTTCCAAGAAGTGGCAGACCTTCCAAAATTCCTCCAAGGGAACAATAATGACTCATTGAGGAAGTCACAAAAGAGCAGAGTACAACATGAAATGAACTACAGGCCTCTCTTACATCAATAAAGGTCACTGTTCAGGACTCCACTATCAGAAAGACACTGGGCAAAAATGGTATCCATGGAAGAGTGGTGAGGTGAACACCACTGCTAACACAGAAGAACATTAAGACTCGTCTGAATTTTGCCCAAAACACACCTTGATGATCCTCAAACCTTTTGGAAGAATGTTCTGTGGATTGATGAGTAGAAAGCGAACTGTTTGGAAGACAGGTGTCCCGTTACATCTGGTGTAAACCAAACACAGAATTCCACAAAAACATCATCAAACCTACAGTGAAGCATGGTGGTGGAAGTGTGATGGTGTGGGGATGCTTTACTGCTTCAGGACCTGGGCTACTTGCAGTAATTGAGGAAAACATGAATTCTGCTCTCTACCAGAAAATCCTAAAGGAGAATATCCGGTCTTCAGTCCGTAAGATGAAACTCAAGCGCAACTGGATTATGCAACAAGACCAATTCCAAGTGTAGGAGTAAATCCTAGTCCTAGAAGTAAGGGAAAGTCTGATCTCCAGTTATCGGAATCGTTTGGTTGCAGATATTGCCGCTAAAGGTAGTACAACCAGATTTTAACTTTAAGGGGTTAATTAGTTGGTGTTGGATAACTTTTTTTTTTTTTGGCTTTAATAAAATAAATAAATAAAACCTGTATTGTGTGTTTATTCAGGTTGCCTTTGTTTCATGTATTTCGTTTGAAGATCTAAAACGATTTAGTATGAGATATACACAACAGAAGAATTCAGCAAATACTTTTTCACAGCACTGTACAACCTTTTTTTTCTCGTTCAGACAGCAGCCTTACGTCTAGTGAAAGATGAACAAAATAATAAATAAACCGGGCAAATATTTCCCCACGTGATAGAGCAATAAATAGAACACTCACAACCCGAGTGTTAAAATCTCTGAGCCAACATCCTGAGGCTGGGACACAGCAAACACAACCCTCACGTTCAAACAAACGTGTGTTTACACGGAGCTAAAACATCCCGCAAAGTAGAATGTTTGCGAAGGTCTTTTCTGAGAGTCAAGGTGGGTTATTTGCAAAGTAAGAGGCATTTCTCGTTATCCAGTTAACTGATTTTATCCGTGAGCTGGGTGGATTCACGGGATGCCAGAAGGACCATGATGGATTTTGAAGGAAGGACCATGAAACATCATAACTGCACGTTATAACTTAAAATCAATAGGTAAAACATTTTGCTTTGTTTAAAATCATTTAATCCAATCCCATTTTATTCATAAAGCACATATTAAAACATACTTAACCACAGTGCTGTACAACATAATCAAATAAAATGACAAGAATTAAACATTAGCATTTCATGCAAACTGTAAAATCAGATTAGTGACGAGTGTAAACAGTATTCGTCCATCATCAACCTTCTCGATTTTTCAACTATTTTGGTCTGGGATTTATTTTTAGTATAACTGCTTATGACGCATCCGTCCATCCAGATTACGTATCCTACACCGGGTCATCGGGGAGCCTGGAGTCTAACCCACTGAACTCGGGGTACACCCTGGGATGAGGTGACAACCCATCACAGGGCACAATCGCACACGCGTTCACACTACCGACAACTTCGAGATGACGATCAGCCGACTGCGCAGGTCTTTGGACTGGCGGAGGAAACGTGGAAGCTACCAGGAGAAAACCCCGGAAGCACGGCGAGAACATGCAAGCTCCGGGCACGCAGATCGGAGGCGGGATTCGAACCCCCAAACCGATCGATTTCATGCGAATTCTCATAATATTTATTTGCACATATAAACAAAATATATTTTGCATTGACGGCATTTGGCACAGAGCGACTTACGTTGATCTTATTTATACAACTGAGCAGTTGAGGGTTAAGGGCCGTGCCCAGGAGCCCAACAGTGCTAGCTTGGCAGTGCTGGGGCTTGAACTCCTGACCTTCTGATCGGTCACCCAGAGCATTTAACCACTGAGCCACCTCATACATCATATGCCAAAAAATGTAAGAAAGAAAGAAAGAAAAATTCGCAATCGAACATTTAAGATCTCACGTCCTTCTCTTAGTTGGTCATAATAATCTAAATAATATTATTAGACTACAAGTTATTAGTAAATAACCAAACAACACTCTTGAGTAAACGGTGCACTACTTAGGTTAGAGTACATTACACAATACCCTGTGTACTGAGTATAAACAGTGAACTGAAAGCAAAAGTAATCTTTATTTATGAAACCAATCCAGACTAAAGACTAAAGATTAAAGCAAACGCGATTCTTTACCGTTATGAATTGCTGTGTAGCGTGAGAGTTAAGGTTCCCTCAACTTGAGCCGTAAAGAAATCGGACCGTCTACGGTGCTTTCTTCTCAGGAGAGATATACACGTCATACTGTGTGTGTGTGTGTGTGTGTGTGCGCAGCATCACCTCGCAGACCACTCGTTAACCAGACTCACCTCTTGCTCGGACTCGGTGCCGGACAGCTTCTTGTCTTTGCCTTTGGCGCCTGCTCCTCCGTTCTTGCGTCCTGAGCCAGGCTTTCGGCCTCTGCTCCAAACACACCACATTTCACAATTACTTTATAGATCTGTCGGCTGTCCTGAGGTCACCATTACAACTCGGCATTTGCTGTGTCTTACTCTCAGACTCAGGAAAAGCTTACCCGTCTGTCCTATTTCGCGATTCGAGACCATTGTCTCGGCATTCGATCGGCGTCTAGAGAGGTGAACGTCGGGACACGCGCTGTACGTTGCAGCGTTGTTGTGTTTTCCATTTCTCATGCAAGGTCATTGCTCGTATCGTTTTGATCGAGTTTTAAACGTGCTTCGTATGGTAAGAAGTCGGACGCGTACAAACTCGCGGAACCGTGTTTCCTGATCTGCACCGTTACAGATGTTAAACATGAAGGATTACAGGTCTAAAACTCGCCATGTTTAAAGGGAGGTAAGATCAAGATGAACTATCAGTCGCTCTAGTCGTATCTACAGCAAGGCATGGAGGGGGGGGCCTTATTAAAGGATTCTTGGGGGATTTCTGAAGATAACATTTTAGAGATTTATACCACAATGCAAATTAAGCAGTCCGTGCAGGATTTCAGAGTTATTTTTCTGATTGTTTCGACAAAATAAAGCTGAAACTTAGGGAGCATTTGGTGCTTTTGTTTCCTCCTTTCTTTCAAATTTCTCTAATCGCAAAACGCACGATATCGTCCCGCACGGTCTTTCGCAGCGATGTTTGTTGGCAAACGAGACCTTTCGGCTGCGCTCACGTTCGAAACACGTGACTCGAAGAGTGCTTCGGCTGAACGAGTGTTGTGATGTCACGTGACACATCTCGGGACAAACCTGCGGGCATTTTGAACAGAAAAGAAAGAAAAACCGCACGCTCCTTGGAATACTGTGGCGTTTGCTTCATGTCTGCAATCGCGAAATCTTGGAGGGAACGACTAACGCGCGAATCTGATCTAGTCAGAAGGTCTGCATTAGTTTTCGTACACGCTGCCGGTCAAATGTTTGTGGACACTCGACTGAAATGTTTCTTATGATCTTAAAAACCTTTTGATCTGGTGTGAGATTAAATGTGTGAAATCGGTGTCGTAGACAGAAATATAAATTGTGCCGACTTATTCGTTTCTTTCATTAGACTAAAACTAATTTTATTTACAAAATAAATCTTTATTTAAATGGACGACGCGGAGCGAAATATTCTGAAACGCAGCCGATAAGAGCTCTTTGTAATAAAGTAATAAACAGGAACGTAAGACAGAGGAGTTTACGCTTTCCGGTGTCTAATACAAGCAGAATAACACACTGTTGTGTAAAGAAAATAATGCACTTGGCAGGAGGGTGTGATGCAGCATGACACGCAGTGCAGTATCACACACTCTGTGTGGATTATTTTCATACCTCAGCATGGCGTGTTAAATTGAGTGTTATTCCTTACGTACTAGTTTAGTACCAAAATTGTCCTTTAAATCTTGGCCTGATGTCTGCATCGTACATCAATCTACTTCTTTATACACGTCCTAATGCCTTCCCCCAGAGCGCCAGGAAGAGTGTGTGTAACCTGCGTGGGATCCTCTCCGTCCCCTCGGCGTGATTCTCGTCCCCTTCTCCCTGCATGTCCGGGACGGCGGCTACCAGATCCTTCAGGAAGTCAAACTGCTGCTCCAGTTCAATGCACTGTTTCCTACAGAAAACACACACACACACACACCTCAAGTCAAGCACAATAATCCGGAAAACTATTAGTAGTTTTTACGAGTTGATGCTAGGTACTTACAAATGTGACGTCGTCATGGTTTTGGCGTTGCGGGACTGGGTAACGTGGCACGCTTTCGTCAGAAGAGACTCCAGGAAGAGTTCCAGTGCCCGCGCTCATACAAGAGTCAAGGGCGTGACCAGTGCATCGGTAAACCAGATGTTATATTACGTACACAGATTACTCCTCCAAAATGACATATCAACATGTTTTTTAGCTAATAAGAATTCAGCATGTTTTCCTCTATTTAAAGGGCACGCATTAGGGCCAGTCAGCACTGTTTCTCCAGGGTAAGGGAACTGAAAGGGAGTGTTATCGTGCCTTATCAACAAAGTAAGGGTACCCTCGCTGCAATCCAACAGGAGGAAGAAGACATTAAACGTTACGCATCAATGCAAGACTCTCACCTCATTTGTTGCATAACTTAAAAACAGTAAAACAAAAATCCAGTAAGAGAAATAAGAAAGATGATTAAAAGTAAATGAATCATTTTAAAAAATAACATTTTCCAATGCAAACCGCAAGGATACAGATTATGACAGGAACTGCTGCAGCTACTTTGCCTATTTCTTCATCTGTCTGCATGATCTTCTTAATCCTTGCCTAAAGCACATGCACACGCACACAGACAGAGCGAGAGACAGAGCGAGAGACAGAGCGAGAGACAGAGCGAGAGACAGAGCGAGAGACAGAGAGAGAGACAGAGCGCGAGAGAGACGCACAGAGACAGAGAGACACAGAGAGAGAGAGAGAGAGAGACAGACAGACAGACAGAGACAGAGAGACAGAGAGAGAGAGAGAGAGAGAGAGAGAGACACAGACAGAGAGAGAGAGACACACACAGACAGAGAGAGACAGACAGAGAGAGAGAGACACACACACAGACAGAGGGAGAGAGAGAGACACACACACAGACAGAGGGAGAGAGAGAGACACACACACACACAGACAGAGGGAGAGAGAGAGACACACACACACACAGACAGAGGGAGAGAGAGAGACACACACACACAGACAGAGGGAGACAGAGAGAGAGGGAGGGAGACAGACACACACAGAGACAGGTAGAGAGAGGTAGGTAACCTGATTGCAGTGGTTTCATGATCAAAAAACTACCAAAATCCAGATCCAAATTATGGAATAGTCTTAACTTTACATTGAAATATTTTCTTTCCACCCACAAACACACCCACACACACACCCACCCACACACACACCCACTATATAAAAACAGTTAGTATATTTAGTGGTCCAAGCACCACAGTGAACTCGGACATGTTAAATATGCTGATAGACAGAAAAATATTTCAACCTTTAAAAAAAAAAAGAATAAATATATAAATAAATCCACACTAATATAAATATATCCATAATAATAATGATGAATATAAATAGAAAAACGCCCTGCTCTGGGGCTTCAGTAAATAACCCAAATATTATTGTGTCTATTGAAAGCATGTCACGCGCCTAATAGAACAGTGTTAATGTAGGAAATGGGGGAGTCTTCGTGTGAGGAAAAAAAGTTTGAGGGGAAAAACCTAAACAGAAACGTGTTCTAGTATATCAGTCATGACAGTATATAATACACTATTAACTGCAATAACATTCATGTTTAATACATGTTAAGCCTGTCTGTGTGTGTGTCTGTGTGTGTGTGTGTCTGTCTGTCAGTGTGTCTGTCTGTCAGTGTGTCTGTCTGTCAGTGTGTGTGTGTCTGTGTGTCTGTGTCAGTGTGTCTGTGTGTCTGTGTCAGTGTGTGTGTGTCAGTGTGTCTGTGTGTGTGTGTGTGTGTGTGTCTGTGTGTGTCTGTCTGTGTGTGTGTCTGTGCCTGTGTGTCTGTCTGCGTGTGTGTGTGTGTGTGTGTCTGCCTGTGTGTGTCTGTGTGTGTGTGTCTGTGTGTGTGTGTCTGTGTCTGCCTGTGTCTGTCTGTGTCTGTGTGCGTCTGTGTGCGTCTGTGTGTGTCTGTGTGTGTCTGTGTGTGTCTGTGTGTGTCTGTGTCTGCGTGTGTGTGTGTGTGTGTGTGTGTCTGTGTGTCTGTGTGTGTGCCTGTGTGTCTGTCTGTGTGCCTGTGTCTTTGTGTCTGCCAGTGTGTGTCTGTGTGTTTCTGTGTGTGTGTGTGTCTGTCTGCCTGTGTCTGTGTGTGTCTGTGTGTGTCTGTGTGTGCCTGTGTGTGTGTGTCTGTGTCTGCCTGTGTGTGTCTGTGTGTGTCTGTGTCTGCCTGTGTGTCCGTCTGTGTCTGTGTGCCTGTGTGTGTCTGTGTGTGTGTCTGTGTGTGTCTGTGTGTGTCTGTGTGTGTCTGTGTGTGTGTGTGTGTCTGTGTGCCTGTGTGCGTGTGTGTGTCTGTGTGTGTCTGTGTGTGTCTGCCTGTGTGTGTCTGTGTGTGTGTGTGTGTGTGTCTGTGTCTGCCTGTGTCTGCCTGTGTCTGTGTCTGTGTGTGTGTGTGTGTCTGTGTGTGTGTTAGCTTCCAAGCTAACTGGCTAAGCCTTCCTACTAACTCAGTTTGCTAAAGCTAACCGCATTTGTTTAACCGAATACTAAAACCTAAATAAATAACATTGTTGTTTGTTTGCTGGTTGCTGTTTAAACCCCGCCTCCACACCCCATGTGTATTTTTCTTCTCAGCTAATAACTGTAGCGCGGAACAAAAGGACACGGTGAGCTAGCGAAAGTGCGGCTGCCTGCGCGCAGCCAGTTAGCATCGGCCTTGCAGGGCTCATTTGCATTAGCTTGTTAAACTGACGTCGAACAGCCATGTTGGATTAGAGCGGATTAGCCAGTGGGAGATTAGTGGCGGTGTCTGGAGTGTAAGAACGCGACACAATAGAAGAATATACCGAGTGGAAACTAGAAAGATGGACGCTCATCTGAGAAGCTAGCGGTCGCGTCTACTGCGCTAACTAAAGCTAACCAACTTACCGGAGGAAATCGGGCGTTGTATTTCTTCTTCTTGCTCGGCATGTTAAAATTATTATTATTATTATTATTATTTTCTAACCCGAGATCGATTGGGGTTTTTATTAATATTACTGTTGATTTATTTTTAAATCCCTTAACCCGCTCAGCAGCTGGATTCACGCCACTGTTTTGATCTGCAGCTTCTTTTCTCTTCCAGCCGGATTCACTAGCTCCACTCGGGCCGCGTCCCAATACACTCATCCATCCACTCACATGTGTGCAAACTCCTTCTTCTGATATACACGTAATGACGCACTAGTTAGGCGCCCTAGCTAGGAAACAAGTATGCGAATCTACACGCCGCCCACCCAGTTCCGTTTTCCAGTGATTGAGTTGCAAGCCATGGTGGGATTGTAGTGGTGCTGTTTTGTTTTAATTGAGCTCGGTGTAAACTATTAAGCGGTCTGAAATTCGTAAGTGTTCTGGTTTTGTTTTGTTTTTTTTTTTTTGTAATGTGAAATAAAGTTGGGCATTGGAACTGTAGCCGTTAGCACATAGCATAGTCAAGGCGAGAAATATAGATAATATAAGCGGTTATAAATGATAAAGGCCTCTCTTTTTTTTTTTTTTAAAGTATACCAAGAAGGAAAAGATAGACTGGGTAGAAATGAGTTGTTTGTTGGTAAATTGTTTATGGTTAGAGTGGATAAACACAGAAACGCAGTTTGTTAGCCGGATGCTAACTTAGCCGGATGCTAACTTAGCCGGATGCTAACGTGTAAAGTCCAGTTTGAGTTGTGTACTTGACGCTGTTTCCCCTTTAAACGTGTTCTTCTTGTGCTGCAGGTCCGAATTAAACAGGACAACATTATCTTTAGCAAGAAACCAATCGGCAGAAATATATCGTATGGCATTTGCAACATGTCGTTAATCAGAATGTTTTAACAAATAACTAAATAACTAAATAAATAAACCTTGGCTGGACTAGGGGTGCATCGATACTGATATCAGGCAATATCTGATATCGTGATCATTTTCTCATACTCCGGTATTAACAATGATGCTATCACTACGTTTACATGGACAGCAGTAGTCTAATTATTGTCCTTTTATTATTCTGAATAAGACACTGTAATATTCGGATTAAGGTGTTTACATGAGTCACCTTTAGAATATTCCTTTCATGTTCCCGTTTTACACGTTCCAGAATATAGATCGATTAACGGCACACGTCATTACGTCGCCACGCCGTCCCCTCCGGAATTTCACAGATCAACGTTCGTCTTTGTTAGGTGGCGCTGTATATAGTTTTGGATGTTTCATTTTTATTTTTACGTAAGCCTCAAGTGCGGTTAATTATTCATCATGCTATACGTGCAAAATAGACGACCGCTTGAAAACGTAGGCTGCGTCCCAAACCGCGTATGTACCTACTATGGAGTAAACAAAGTACGTGTATTTCAATTACTATATAGTAGGTAAGTACGCGGTTTTGGACGCAGCCGTGTACGTGTCCTGTGATATTAAGGTGTGTACATGTCTGTAATGCACTTCAGGAACAGGAATACTCCACGTCTTTCATTTCGATTTGTGTTTAGTTAAGAGTATGACTTGAGCCGGATTAAGGTCATCAATAATCTCTGTTCACATGATAGTTTCTTAATCAGGGTATCGTCTTCATCGTCTCATACCTAGATCGTTCGGCAGTCGCGCTGGGATCCACGCAGAACCCCTCGTTCGAGTGGCACGTGATGAGAAAGCAATCCGACCCGACGGACCAAGGAAGTGACCTGTAAAGCAGTGCAGGATGGGAACTGCGTTACGTAAAAAGCGTGTTCGTTTTGCTAATCTGTACCTCCAGGGTTTTACCATCGCAGAAATGAACGCAAAGTCAAGCACACTCCGTAATATTCTGAAGCTCCTGTGATTTTTCAAAATGTCCGCAGATTTGAGCCAATACCACGTGACCTCGTCACCCGTCCTCTTCGAGTCACGTGTCGAACACGAGTGCAGTTGAAAGGTTTCACTTACCGAAAAATATCATTGTGAAAGAGTGTGCAAAACAACTTTGTGTGATTGTGATTTCAAGTAGTTTACCACGAAATGCAACCACAAAAATCAAGCTTTTTTTTTTTTTTTCTTTTAGGTGCGACGATCACAAAAAAACCTTTTCCTTCAAGGTAAAACTAATGGTACATTGTTCCAGGGGCGTTATCTTGGGATCAATGCATCCTTAGGCTCAGGCTTTGTTCGTAAGGAAAAGAAAGCTTTAGGTGATCCCTGTAGTGTTTGTTGTTCACAGGATTACACACCGCATATCCACCGAGTCGCAATCGGAACAGAAGATGGAGGAAGAAGACGACCATCCCGAAGCTCTTTCAGCGGAGGATTACGCTGCCGAGGCAATGGCGGCCGATCTGGATCCTTGGATCGTATTCGACGCCCGCAAAACTCCCAGAGCAGAGTTCCCAAGTTGGCTTGAGTCCAATCGTCCCTCGTTGGTGAGCCGCTTCGGGGACGACGTCTCGGGGCCTGTAGGGTGGATCGCCGTGTACGGCACCAGCCACTGTCCGAGCAAAGGCGACGTCTCGGGCTTGCAGGAGAGCTGGGAAAGACTTCGCTCAAGCGGCCGAGCCATCACTTTCCAGACCATTAAAGAGATCGCACTGAACCACAACGTGCTCACAGGGAAATGGCTGATGCACTTGGACACGGGTTTCAAAGTGGACCACGCATGGGAGTGCGTCGCGAGAGCCATCCTGGATGGGAAGATCTCCCTCGCCAAAGTGAGTCCACGTGACCCCAACTCGGACGGTAAGCACGTCATCTGCGTCTACAACCAGAACTTCGCTGACGAGGAGCAGGTGATGCAGCTGGACGCGGCCATCAGGGCGACGGGCATCAAGTGTCCTCTGTCTTACAAGCCAGACGTCTACACGTACCTCGGGATTTACAGGAATAACCGCTGGAAGCTGTGTCCCACGATTTACGAGAGCAAGTTCGATCTGGAGTGCGTGCCTCGGCGCTCACACATCATCAACAAAGTCACCAACTTGGAGGTTACATAGATGGAAGATCAAAACTCCAGCATTCTGGACTGTCCTGAGAATACCGAAGAGAGCGTTTGTTTGTTTGTTTGATTTTTAACGACCTGTTCATCTTCTCTCTTTCACCTAAAATTGTTCTCTTAACATTTCTTACCAATCTGTTTTTGGTGGTCTCCCCAAGACTTTTGTTTGAAGTCAGTTTTAAAGAGATTGTACCTAATATACAAGCAACTTCATCTCTTGTTTGCCACAATGCTAATTAAAACTTTTAATAGTTTGTTTTGAATTGTTAAGGAGGAAAAAGATAGCACACCTCGTGCTCAATAAACATGCGTGACACACATTTTCTTTGTAGAACTCTTTCTGCGTGAAGATGCTTTCCAAACGAGGCAGGCAGACACAACCACATGGACACACTGATACCTCGCTGTAGAACAAGAGGTCCACGAGGTAGAGACAGACCCAGTACAGCTCCAGGTCCGACTCCGACTCGAGCCAGAAGTCAAGGGTGTAGTCTGCATTTCAGGCAAGATAAGGGAGTTTAATGTGGTGTTTTGATTTATACAGTGTTGTGTAGGTTAGGCTTATAGGTGGAGTTGGATCAGCTCCACATCTTGGACCCGGGCTGTCTGATCTTATCGGGAAAGGGCCGGTGCGAGTGCAGGTTTTTATTCCAATCAAACCAGAGGCACACCCGAGTATTCAAAGTGGAATCAGGTGTGCCTCCGGCTTGATCGGAATACAAACCTGTACTCACACCGGCCATTTTCCGGATATTATACAATTCCCGCGTGAAGGCGAGTGGAAGGAAAGATTACACCCACGTCGAGACGACAGCAGAGAAGTAAAGCGAGGCGAAGCAGATCATGGGATGGAAACGTGGCTTTATTTCAGTCCTCCGGGATTTAGCGATCGCAGAAATGAACGTAAAATCAAGCAAAAGTAGGAGGAGCTTGCAATGTTTCAAAACTGACCACAGATTTGGGCCAAGGCGCAATCGTGATGTCATCAAGATGCACCATGTAGCATAATCACGACACGTGTTCAGCCAAAGCACTCTTCAATTCACGAGGGCAGCTAAAAAGCTCTCATTTCCCAACAATACCGGTGAAAGACCACGCAAAACTATTTGGTGCAATTGTGATGTCACAGATTCGAGAAGTTTTCTGGGTAAAAAAAAACTCAAGTTGTCAAATTTTGAAAGGAAAAAAAAAGCAGCAGCACAATCGAGCATCGGTTTGATGTTAAACCAAAATCCTTATTTCTGAATATTTTTACGAATAATACACAACTTCGACGATTCTATAAATAACACCAAAATCCAGTTTAGTATATTTAATGGAAATATATTTGTTTCTTCAGTTTTTGTTTGGCTCAACAACAGGACAGACAAGCGTATCAAGTCTACATACATCTTTACATGACAATATCCTCACTACAGATCAGCTGTTATTTATAAAAATGTATTAAAGTATACCAGATGATATGACTGTATTTTCATCACTAAAGAACGATATAACAGACGAATAAAAGAATATTTATTCTGCTGTAAAAAACTGTATTGAGATTTATTGAATAACATCACATGAACGCCCATGTACAAAACCTTCTATCCAGACCTATAAAGCAGAAAATCTGGTCTGCATACCGTGTGTGTGTGTGGGTGTGTGTGTAGGTTATTGACTTATTTTACAATGTCCTGCAATAAATGCACAAAATCTGATTGGTCAGAAGGCGTTGAATCATTGTTTGGCTGTAATATAAATACAAATATATATATTTTTAACAAGTCTCATTAAAACATTAAACAAACATTAAACAAGTCTCATTAAAACATTAAACAAATTGCTCTGCTATATATCGACTTCAGGATGGTAACAACTCCACTTCATCACACCACCATGCCGCTCATGATTTTGCCGTAACATACCCGAGCTGGAAATGTTCTCTGGGCAATACTCACAGGCCTCCTCTCACTGGCGTCTAAACACACACACACACACACACACACACACAATTATTGTTAAAAAAAAAAAAAAGTCAAAGATTATTGATGTGTTGCACTTTTATTACAGTGGACCACATGCAAAACTCACCCGGCATGATGTGGCCCAGTTTGAGGTTCTGGAGCATTCCCTCCGTCCGCTTCCTCTTCTCCATCAGCCTGTACTCATCTGCTCAAAAGCAACCATAAACAACAAATTAACCAGTCTGTATTTTCAATTTTATTCAACCGTCATTTTGTTAAATTTTAAGACTTAAACTCAGCAGGAAACTGGAGCATTTTAATAACTGAATTATTGTCACGTGTGATGCATTTGGAACATTCAGAGGCCACACCCCCTTGCACAGAGACTGACAGGGACAGAAGCCACAGCCCTTCACCATGGAGGCCACACCCCTTCACTGCGATTGACAGGCACAGAGGCTACACCCCTTCACTGACACATACAGAGGCCAGATCTTTCAATAGGCTTAAGAAGAACAGAGGCCACACCCCTTCACTGCAACTGACACATACAGAAGCCACACGCCTATACGTCAACTGACAGACACAGAGGCTACACCCCTTCACTAGGACTAATACATACAGAAGCCACACCCCTTCACTTCAACTGACAGGCACAGAGGCTACACCCCTTCACTAGGACTGATACATACAGAAGCCACACCCCTTCACTGCATCTGACACATACAATGGCCACACCCCTTCCATAGGCTTAATAGGCACAGAGACCACACCTCCCTGTATTGAAATTATTGTGGTAAAAAAAGGTTTTTCGGGTTTTTATTTTTAAAGGCTGATCAACTACATTTGGGGTTACATTTATTTTGTGTCTACACTATCGCTTTAAGGGAACAAGGGGGGGAAAAACCTGCAAGTCTGTTATTCTGCTCACGTGAATCATTGATGGCGCTGAATCACTCCAGTGTTCTTTCCCCAACATGAAAAATTCCAGAACAAACAAAGCACTAACTTCACACAATCCCAGAAAACAAAGTGCTTACGGACGTCTTACCGTTTACAGCTGACGTCAGCGGAGTTGTGCAACATTACGTCTTAATCACATCACTATCTCGTTGATCACAGCCTGAACGCTACACGCTAGGGCGCCGAGATCTGACCCGGCAACACTGCTTGTACACACGATGTCCCTTCTGACCCTGTTTAAATACCACTAATCAAACCGGTTTAAACTGGATTTGTCCTTCAGGGAGTCATTTTTCGATGCCATAACTCAATAGGTGACACAACAAACATACTGTTTCAACTAATAAACTCACGACTGAAACCAGATCAGACCTGCTTTCTGGAGAAGCGCTAAAACTCTACTACACTGAGTTATATTTCAAACACATGGTTAGCCACAGGAATTTAGGGTGTGGCTTACAAATGTGATACAGAAAAACACACAAATACCATTACAGACTGCATGAACACACACACACACACACACACACACAGCATGAATACATGCAGAATAATCGGTATTATGCCTGGCTCTTTTAGCCAGCTAGCTTTACTTTTTCAAATACGGTCATTGTTTTAGAAAGATACTAGTTACCTAGCAAGATAGCTAGCCATCGAACAATTTATGAGGCAATGCTCTGAGGTCATCCTAATCAGCTAGCTATATTTGAAACTTTCTCTCATCGAATACTTTTTTTTTTACAGTGGTAAATGCTAACTAGCTTCGTCTTGCTAGCCCACTGACAACCCGTTGGTATAATGGTAGCCAGCTTTATTTAATCTCCTCTTTCGAATACGTGAAATATAAACTTTCGACGTGTGCTGAACTACTGCCAAAACAATCATCTTAGGTAACTCTAGCTCTAGCTCTATTTGAAACAACATTTAAAATGATCGAACACCTTATTTTATTGAATACTTTGACAGTGCTAGCTAGTTGGCCGAGTGCTTGTCTGGAGCGACTAAAGTTTACAACCCTCTCGTGTAATTAAAAATGTTATTTTATTTAACATGTTTTATCAGCTAACTATTTAGCAAAATAGGTATTTAGATAGTTGTGCTTTGCTACTGCAGTGAGAACCCCTCAATGTAAAACTAACCAGCTAACTATATTTAAACATGTTCAAGTAGCTATATGGGAGGCTGTGGCTCAGTCGGTAGAGCGGGTTGTCCACTAATCCACTCATCGTAGGGTTCGAATCCCGGCCCGGATGATCCCATGCCAGAGTGTCCTTGGGCAAGACACTGAACCCTAAGTTGCCCCCGATGGCAAGATAGCACCTTGCATGCAGCTCTGCTACCATTGGTGTGTGTGAATGGGTGAACGAGACACAGTGTAAAGCACTTTGGATAAAAGCACTATATAAGTGTGCCATTAAAGCTATTACCTCAGGTCATTCCCATGTTCCCCAGTTCAATATTCTATTAACATACATTAATGAAACTTTTCTAAAAGGTTTTATTTAGTCAGGACTCATTTTCACACGGACCTATTAACTTTAAACACCGACGACACATTCGATTCAAATCCACTCTTCATCCACAAACGTATGAAAGTTATGGAAAATGCACATGCTGAACCCTCACTTGTGCTGCTTGGAGAATACCCGTTAGTTTACATTCATATAGATTACGTATGAACAATAGTGAAATGTATACACTAAACAGAAGAAATGCCATACTGTAGCCTATAAACACACAGTAAATACTCATACAAAGAACACAATGTTAGGTATGGATATGTCCAAGCTCTCATTTATACCGAGGCCTATAACTCCAGCTTTAAATCACCATGTGTTCATTACGTGCCATACGAGTCTGTTGAACACAGAACCCTTTGAACACACAGAAGATACACTACACTATTACCTAGCTTATTACGCTTAGCCAACATGAAATCTTGGATTTTTTTTTTTTTCATGATTAAGAAATATTTGTCAAATCGCTTTAGGTGGTGTAAAGAGATATCAGTATGTTACAAAATGAAAACAATGCCTCAGAGAACACGGAAATGACGTCATAGGTCACCTGGGTCGGCGGGGAGATACTGGAAGTCCATGGGCTCGCTGACCTCACGGTCTGACGGCCTGCGGAGCTGCATCTTCACTCTCACCGGCTCCGTCAGGTTCGTATCGCAGTAGGGCGGCGTGCGGAACACGATGGCGACCTGCCGGTGTACGTCGGCCTGAGAGAACGAGCCTTTACTTTCCCACGAGTCTCGGAAGAAGCGCACCTCGATGTCCTCTGGGGGGGGGGTGCAATGAGCAGAGATGGTATGGGATTTGCCATTTTTATGTTGAATATAAAAGCATGGTAATAATTATAATGCTAGTTCGTGGGTTAGCATGTGTACTACAACGCTAGAGTGTGGGTTAGCTTGTTGACTAGAATACTAAAATCCAGATTATTTATATATCAACACATGCACTACATAGTAAATGAGTCTGAATCTTAGAAGCTGAAGGCCATGTCTGTTCTCAAGTCCTATACGTGGTTCCAAGTCAAATTACGAGTCATGACTCAAGTCTTCCAGCACTGGCTTACTGTAATGTAAGGTTGTGTGTTCGCCTGTTTCCTGGCTTTCGAGTGAACTAGAAAAACAAATGAATGGACACCGAGATAACCTGCAGGAGCTGCTCTAAGTGCAGCACCTGGTAACACACACACACACACACCTTTTTGCACTTTGTCACACAGTAGGAAGATTTCATCTCCACCCCGGCAGCTGCCAGAGTTCCTGTTCACGCGACAGATCTTTAGCTCGGCTGTGTTCGGAGCTCCTGGAGGGAAGAGAATGGACACACAGAGAAAGTGAGGGGGGGGGGGCACTCATTTGTAGCACGTTTCTCATTCAGGACAGGTCAAAAGGGAACACGCATGAGTCGAGTGCATACATTGTGTGTGTGTGTGTAAATGTAATGCTATAAATCGCTACATATTCTGCAGTATAAACACTTCCTAATTTGCACACCGGTACTGGTGCATGCAGGGTTTGATTTCTGCAGACTCACTGTTGTCGTAGATGGGCTTAGAGATGACAGGCTCCAGAGAGTACAGCTCGCCGGTTGCCAGGGTGATGGTTGCCTGGAAACAGAGGCAGACGGCGTTCAGGTCGTACTCCTCCTCCCAGACTTTGGCTTCGGGAACTGCAGCACGGGACAGAAGACGAGGAGTAAGACAAAGCAAGGAAGTGCACACGCTTTAGACAGACAAACACACGTTTCACCCTAGAAATCAGGTCATGAGGAAGAGAAGCAGGAGATCACATCTAATCTTTAGAACAGACTTCTGCAGCTTCCAGTGTTAGACAAACAAGCCAGTAACCAGACAAAAAAGAACAGGGTTTCACCTCATAGCTGCAGTTTCTTTTTTGTTCTCACTCGCGTACGGCTTAATTAATTTTTGTTTAGAATATCATCTAAACACGAACAATTTGTTGGGCCAGACTAAGACACAAACTTTTATTTCTTTTTTAAATACTCTCCGTCAGACCCATGCACTCAGACACACTTACATGAACAAAGTTACAATCAGGGTCACAGTTTGTTTTCTGTTTTTTTTGTGGCTTAATTGGGCTGGTTTTGGTATAAGGCTGCGGGCTGGGTATAAACAAGTCCGCGGCCACGAAGATATTACTCGGAATTAAATCTAAACATCTGTTCGCAAGTAACGGCCATGGCAAAGCGTAAGTGCAGACAATGTTTCTCAGAACCAGCTCTGTTGTAGGTTATACTGTAAAGATTATGAAAGGGTACACAACATCATCCTGGATAATGATCTATAAACCTGGTTTGATTATAGAGAATTAACGAGGATGTTAAAGAACACCTGTACTTTGTGGTGGCCACTGCTTGACAAACTTGCTTCCTACACAAGGGCTTCGAGTTCGTCTCCTTTGCACTAGTGCTAGAATTTTTTGGGCTGTGGTTGGCTTGGAGGATTTTGCTGAGACAACGAAACCCTGGTGACACGTTTTGCATCGGCTCGTCGCCCAGAAGGGTGTAAAAACCAGCAACGTGCAAGAAATGCAGTAAAGGCATACACTTGCAAGGTAAGTGCCATCGTGACTTGACTATCGTGATTGCTTTTTATTCATTTAGCCTGATAATGTGATCGACTTGCAAAGCGAATTCGGTTTTGTTGTTCACTTTTCATATTACTTTTAAACCTGAATAAATTTGTAACGCTTAAAAAGCAAGGCCAAACTTTATAATATAGCAGTCAAGTGTCCTGGGCTTTGATAAATCACTCAACAATGTTTTTCGCTGGTATAAAATAAAACTAAATAAAACGTCAATTGTGCTTATTTTGCTCAAAATTGAGTGGTATAATATTATGTAAGGAGGATTATTCATCATAAATTCGTAAAGTACCATCGGTACAATAGTG
>JAFFST010041788.1:63692-86192 GCA_022414735.1 Noturus placidus | reverse complement strand
CCACACTGCCTCTGAAAAAATAAAAAAATAAAAATAACCAGGAGATCCTCTTCATCCTTTTGTCTGCATTTGTAATCTCTGAGCTGATTAGAAAAGTATTTTAAACCTCCTTCCCCTATGGGCGAACAAAATCCCTAAGTCCATGGCAGGGTGTGCATATAGCTAGGTGACAAATTAAAGGAGAAAAAAAAAATGGTGGTACCGGCGTTACACTCTGGAGGCATTTTGTTGTTTCCACGTGGCTAGTTAAAGGGAAGGGAATCTGCAAATCATTACAAAGTTATTCTGATAGATCATGTTTATCTTATCGTTAAAAACATTTCCATCCTGATGGGAGTGGTTACTTCTAGGCGTGCCCCAGCCCCTTCTACAGGGCATGCAGGTTCACTGAATGGATTATGAAAATTATGTAAATCATATGATCTCGCCTTCATAGTCACCAGATCTCAATCCAGTTGAACATCTATTGAAGATTTGGGACTAACTGAGGGAAAGTCTTGTGGATGAGTGGTGTTCATGTTTCCAGTACAATTCCAGAGAATCTGTGCCAATGAGCATTGAAGCTAGTGGCTCCTGGTGGCCCAAAACCTTCCTAAGCCATTTTGTTGTTGTGTCTTTTCCTTTCCTTTGTCAGCCATCTCTACAGTGAGTATGTGGATAGAATAGAGTGAGTGGCTTTCAAGGTAGTGGGCTAATATGGGTTACTAGGTGAAATATTTTTGTGAAGCTATGAATATGTTCTGCTAATCTCCTGGAGTGGTGCATGGTCTAACCAGCATGGACGGAACCCTTACTAGATAAACAACTGAAAGTGACCACATAAGCCTACATGATTAAGTCAGTGCAACTACACAATTTGTGTATGTAAACACACCAAGCTTTGCATTTTGCCAAAGTAGGCTTAAGCTTGAGTGAAAAGTGAAGGTGAGACGTGTTGACTGATAACCCTCGTTCACTGTCCTAAACCACTTCATGAAGATGTATCAGCATTTGTTAAATGGACGCTGAACAGAATGGACTTTGAAAGGGACAAAAATGTTCGTTTCTGGGGGTTTACTTAAGTTTGAGCACATGCGTTGCTTTTTCTTGCTTTAGTAAAAAAAAAAAAAAAAAAAAAAAAAAAAAAAAAACTTTCTCAAGCTTCTTGAACGTGACTATAAACGGGATGAAATTGGATGCGCATGCGACGGGTGCGTATGTAGCAGAAGACTGATTTAGATCGTTTTAAAAACCCCTTGACTGGCAAAGCAACACCTATTTAAGAACATGCATTTTTTTCAAGGGCAGTGTCTTCCCATGGAAGGTGAGTGAAATCGGACCTTAATGACTTCCAAAGAAAGTGTGAGAGGGAAGAAAAGAAGGTCGGAGTTACAATGACTCTTTTTCCGCGTCCCTCCGAATATTCGGAGGTTTTATAGCTCCCATTGTGATCTGGACTTGTGCTAGGTTGCCAATTATACACTGCATTCTGGCTGTTTCCCTACTCTGTGACGTTGTTTAGACTACTGCATCTAGGACGAATTTCTTTAGTCACAACAGAAGACTGTCTTGGCCAGTTGTCACAAAGAAAAACAAAGAGTTTCTTGCATAGCAATCATTTACTTCATTTACATTTCCAACAGCTGTGTACAAATACAACGAGCGATTTGTCTATAAAAAAGGAATTCTTCCTCGTCCGCTGTTTTTTTTTTTTTTTTTTTTTTCCCAATTCCACGCTTGTCCTGGTGTCTCAATACCCACATCCTCCAACAGATTAATTCACTTTTCAGGAGCCAGACAGGGATCTAAGGCCCAGCCAATTTGCTCTGACATAAAGAGATGTTTAGATGTGAGAGACGTACGAGCAAGAGAAAACGAGACAGAGGTAAAGAGATGGTGCGAAATGGACTGACATGTCATCTGACGTGTTTTTGGGGACCTCCTTCTCCCTGCCACTCTGATTGAATGGTGGCGTCTGATCTGAAGAGCAGAAGCTCCCCTGGGCTTTTCCGTACTCACTGCCTTGTTACACAGACCACTCCCGAGCCTAACAACAGACAGCGTTCTCTCTTCTGTCACCCAGCATCTCTCCATCCCTTCATTTCGCTCCAACCGAATCTGGCCCCTGAAGTCACACAACAAAAGATCCAGCAAGCGTACACATTCACTAGATAAAAAAATAAAAAAATACTAGTACTAGCTTGGTACTATTATTTAATATGTAGCTTGCAATCATTGGAAGCAGTAGTTGAATGGCAGGAATGTTAAATTAGCTAAAGTGCTACAATGATGTTCAATTACCCTAGGTGTACTGACACACTGTAAACAGACCCAAACCCACATGCCTCTGCTCTCTGACTCCACCATGTGCATTGCTAAAGATATGATAATAAGGTCAGGAAGCTGTTATATCTGTGCTAACTGGAATAGTAATTAGCTTAACAGAATAATTGACTTAATTTACAGCACGACGGAAACGTTCAGCTGCAAGATGAAGATCTCCTAGCATGCCGTTCCTGCTAATAGTCATGAGAGTGAAATCCAGAACCAAAAATCTGTGATTAAAGGAGTGTTCACAGCACAATGCCATTTAGAAGGTTGGCTTTCTGTTTACTGCAAATGTAAAGACTTGTGTTACTTTAATAGATAAAGAATACGGTGACTCAGAAAAGCAAGTGCTATCATTAATAATTAAGAGAAGAACAGGGAATGCTAACAAAAATTGCCATCTGGCACCTGATTACAGTCGCTTTGTCATTATGCTCTGATGCGATCTTCAAGCTAAAGTGTTTTCTGACTCTTTGACAGAATAGAAATACGTTCGTATACAGCCAAAAACCCCTCAGGCCCTTTCCCTTGCAATTACCATGTTTAAAAATCTCAATGGTCTCAAATGGAATTAATTAAAAATGTAAAACGGTTATTAAGAGAATGAGGCGAATGTAGACCAGCGGAGAATCCTCTTCTCGGGTTCAGGAGCCTGAACTATGCATGTACACATGGCGTCTGAACTACGTTACAGTTCCTGCCAAACAATATCACTTTGTTTGAGGCGAGAACAGAAGACACTTCACCTCTTGCGTTGGAGGTTTCTCATTCCAGTGTCAGCATGGCAACAAAGTGCCATATTAAATCATAGGGGCTCAACCTTAGGAGAGGCCCACAAGAATAAATTAATTGAAAGGATTAATGATGGATTTGCAGCAGCTACAGAGGAGAGGGAAGCAGTTTATAGGACTCTGTTAAAGTGTCTCTGTTAAGCTGCTGGAGATGGGCTTAAGGGGCTTAACAAGAGTCTTTTTTGTGGGTGAGGGAAAAAAAATCACACTCATTATGGGACGTGTGTGGTGTATGTTATAGGCCATCTTTGCACCAAAACGAAGTTCCTCCACCATCTGAACTCTCTCCACAGTATTTTGACAAAGTGCACCTAATTAGAATACAGCCCTTTTAAATGCATGCTAATTATCACTTCCGCCGTCCGTGACCGAAGTCGGGAGGTAATTGGCCCACAGCAACGTGACAACTCCAATCATCTTCTGAAATTAGTCGCCCTTTACAAGGCCAGGCCTGCCACACTCCCCCTTCTATAGGGAGAACAATCAATTTGATAAGTGGCCATGTGCTCCATTGTTTCACATTAATTAGACTAATTGCAGAGGGTTAGTCTTTGGGAAAGGGGCTGCTGCTTCTGAGGAGGGTGGCCCATTAAAGCACTTTTTTTTTCTCTCTCACTCACCACTGGATCATAATGATTGTAAAGTCAGTAGCTGCTCAGGGCTTTTCCAAGCACTGCGACTGTCCTAATGATGGAATTTCACTGTATGAGCTACGTCCCATAAACCATGAAATTAGTACATAGGACAGAAATATAGGGCATGATGTCTTTCTTATTCGTGCCGTCGTAGCCCAAAGGCATTGCTCTCTCTCTCTCTCTCTCTCTCTCTCTCTCTCTCTCTCTCAGATACAGTTGAGTTCATACATGTACATACACCCTTGCAGAATGTGCAAAATGTTAATAATTGAAAATAAATAAATAAGAGGACTTTTATTTATTGCTGTCCTGAATAAGCTGTTTCACATTACAGATGTTTACACCTAATCCATAAGATACAATAAGGACTGAATTTACGGTCTACAAATGAACCAGGTGAAAAGTTTACCCCCCCCCCGGGCTCTTAATGTATTGTTGCCTTCTTGAGCATCAGTGAATGTTTGCACCTTTTATAATAGTCGTGTACAAGTCCCTCAGTTGACAAGATGGATCTCAACATCACTGTTGGAAAGGGGTGAAATATGCAGAAGACGGAAACGTAAAGAATGTGCAGGACCTGGAGGATTTTTCTGAAGAACAGTTTAACTGCTCAGGACAAACCAGGGACTCATGAAGATCTATCACAAAACATAAAAGCAGCCGTTGATCATCTAGGTAACGACACATGGTATTAAGAATCAAGTGTATGTAAACTTTTGAATTTTTTTCAATTATTAACATTTCGCAGATTCTGCAAGGGGTATGTACATTTATGAGCACAAGTTTATATATCTTTTTTCACCTGATAATTCACAGTGATAATGTCAACGGATATGAACATGAATTTATCAGAGGATAAACGTACTGTACCATGGACTCTTATTAGATGGTGAAAATGGCATGAAAAGGATTTTTCTGTGATTAATCTCCATTTCATAAGATGCCGAGAGGTTAAAGGTCACAGTCTTATGCTGTAGTTATCTGTTGATAATCAGGCCATTAAAAGGCTCTCTAATCCAGCATACAACGTTGGAGGATTTTTCTTTTTTGCTATTTTTTAATTTTTTTTTGCTGAGTTTATGCTTCTTGTTCCTTCAGAAGCATATTGCTACTGAGGCAATTTGGGAGTAGCAATTATAGTTTTGGACACGTCATTGATTTTCCCTCAAGATTACATATTGTGTCAGAGGGCTTAGTGATTGTGACTGTTCTGAATATGTTAGCTGACTTTGCGCACTGTTTAGCCTGCATAATGATTCCTTTTTTTCTCTCCCCTGCCTTGTTCTTCATACTGCCTGATTTTCAATGAAGAGGGCGGCTTTGACGCAGACTACCAAAAAATCTCATGCAAAAACCCCCTAAAATCTTAAATGATATACTATTATGCAAGATTACAATATGTTCAGACACGTTTTGACATCTATTTGACGTCTTATTTTAGTTTTGTTTTCACACAAAAACACACACACACACACACACACACACACACGCGCATTATGATTCTGCCTTGTTCTCGAAACTGCCGCTGCTAGCAGAACAAATCTTTACTCACTTAAGAGAGTGTCAGTCAGAGATGGTGGCTCAAGGCAGTGAGTCTTGTTAGTCTTCCTTCTCTCTTTTCCCCCCATACCCGCTCCCTCCTTTTCTTCTCAGCCCACTGCACCTGAGCGAGGTATTGATGGAACATCAGGAAAAGTGGCGCTCCTTTGACACTAACACAATCTCTGCCATCTCGTTCAATGCCGTGGCTGAGCGGTCCTGCCAGCACTTTGTTTTAATTCAATAAGCTCTTTATTTACACATAGCATTCTTTTGATGAGCATCTAGTTATGAATCACAAGTATTTCTTTGAGTTACATTTAAATATAATTAAGGGCAGCTGATGTGCTATGCTATTATATGACTGGCTATTTTGAGAAAGGGATTCCTACTAGGTTTCATATTTACATCTCCAGTCCTACATAGACGTCTTTAGCTGTGATTCAGAATGAATGTGGAAGATGGAATCAGCATGTCATGGTTTTTAAATGTGAAGGTTTGTAGAAGTAGCGAAGATACCAGGTACCTGCAGACTCCTGAGAAATCTCCAGAGAGCTACTTAAGGCGCTGTGCTCCATCTTTCCTCAGGCTCTCACACTTAACACAGCATCTTCACACAAAGCGGAGAAAAAGCCTGCTCTCCCAGTGGTGAGGCATCGTTTTACTCCCACTGATGTAAGGATGGCTTTGCTGGCCTACATTGAAACACGGTTGTGTGTAGACAGAGAGGTTGGAGACAGTGAAATAAGTACGTTTGCTCTTTATTTCTCAGTGTTTTTCTGTTCGACTCTAGCAAGAAAACAACCTGACTGTTTTTTTTTTTAAACTGTATTATAATGGAAGTAGTTGTATGATAATGGCAGCCTATCTTGCTTATCGCTTCTTTATCTTTGAATAACAACTATTTGACTTTAACCAGAGTGGTGTTTACACACTTTCAACCTATCGTGCTTTCACTTCAAACTCCAGTTCCATTGACGGCAGAGTTTTTCCAACTGGCCCGATTCATGACGCACGTGTGTGTATAAATATTTTTGGTCATATCGCTATCTGTATACTGTTGGCCAGGTCTACGCTCCTATGAATTGAGATTGTTGCTCTGAGCATGTGCTATCTTGGAGGAAAAAAAATCTCACTGAGTGGCTTTTTCTGAAATGAGGAGAAATTTGGGAAGTACACGGCCCATTAAAGTGGACCA
This sequence comes from Noturus placidus, assembly GCA_022414735.1. Lineage (NCBI taxonomy): Eukaryota > Metazoa > Chordata > Actinopteri > Siluriformes > Ictaluridae > Noturus > Noturus placidus. The sequence goes on along the minus strand of JAFFST010041788.1, from coordinate 79,722 downwards.
AATGTCACTCCTGGTAGCAGCAAATAGGCCCAACTCAGGTCATGTGACTGGAGAAAAATGGAGGAGGGGGGGTGCGGTGAAATGTGCTACTTTGGGCCCTATGTCTGTTTTCATATTCAAGTTTTGCATCTCATTGCATCTTAAGAGCGTGCAAGACTTAATTCTATAAGACTAGTATATATATGACATGGCCTGAGAAATCTAAATAATAAATTTGCAGCATCCTTTCAAATGCTGAAAATGAAATCAAGATACAAGGTTCATAATAAGTTGGACCTTTTAAAAAGTTCTTTATCTTTTCTGATATGTAAACATGGTTTACTTAGTCTTAGAGGCATGGCTTGATTTATACTGCAGAGAGAGAGAGAGAGAGAGAGAGAGAGAGAGAGAGTGAGAGAGAGAGAGAGAGAGCGCTGTCTCTCTGTATTAAAACTTGTACTGAGAACAGCTCATTTATGAAAGAAAAGGAAATCTCCCTACTCTTTGCTGAGGATTGCTGCTGTGGTAAATGGATCCATGCTGGACATTAGTTAACAAGGTCAGAACTGTGAGCTATCTCTCTATATTGTGTTTGTCTAATGTGCAATACATGAACTCCACCAGCATCATACTGCTTGACTTTAAAAACCTTGTTTAACCAAATCAGCCATAACATTAAAACCTGCTGACAGGGGACGTGAATAACCTTTATTATATCGTCACAGTGGCACCTGTCAAGGAGTGGGATATGCATTTTTAAACAGAAAGTAAACAGTCAGTTCTCAAAGTTGATGTCTTGGAAGGAGGAAAAATGGGCAAGCATACAGAAGCGTCTTTGATAAGGGCCAAACTGTGATTGATAGATGACTGGGTCAGAGCATTTCCAAAATGGCAGGTCTTGGGGGTTGTTCCCAGTATGCAGTAGTTAGTACCTTCCCAAAGTGGTCCAAGGAAGGAAAACTGGTGAACCAGTGACAAGGTCATGGCACATTGATGTGCATGGGGAGCGAAGAGTAGTCCATCTGATCCGATAACACAGACGAGCTACTGTAGCACAAATTGCTGAAAATGTAAATACTATCTATAATACAAAGGTGTCAGAACAAGTCTGATCCATGGAGGCCCCACCTCGCAACTTACAGGACTTAAAAGGACCTGCTAGTAATGTCCTGGTGTCAGGTACAAGAGCACTCCTTCAGAGGTCTTGTGGAGTCCATGCTTCAATGGTTCAGAGCTGTTTTGGCGGGACGCTGGTTTTGCACCGTATGATAACAGCAGTCTTTAAGATTATTACTTGTGATCCTAATAAAATTCTGGCCAAACTTCATAACAGACATTACATGTCTTCTCCATGTCGATTATATGAGGAGGATCCTCGTCGATAGACCTGCGATTAAAAAAATGACTATGTTCTACTTACATAATCGATAAGCACGATCAGCAGAATACGGACGAACTGATTTTGAGATAATAAGGAAAAGTTCCCTGTTCATTAGCATGGTTTGTTTACGTTTCACTATTGCACCTAAAATATTTGTTCATTAGCTGTCCTGTGAGGTTTGATTCATTCCTGTGACATCCACCTACTGGTGGATTTTAGATGAGCATCATGGCAGTGCTGACACTGTAAGATTTTAATACAATTTCTGATACTGTCAGAACTTTGGTGGCAATGGCACTAAATCGACTGCTGGTGAGCATGTCATATTATGCGTTCTAAGACCATCAGTTTCAATTCATGACCAAAGAATTATTTTACGATGTGCAATGGCAGCAACAGCAGGTTAAACGTCTCACAATGTAGACCCAGCTTTTAAAAAATGAAATAACAATCAAGGAAATGTTGTAGATTGGCACCCTGTCCAGGGTGTACCCCGCCTTGTGCCCTATGCTCCCTGGGGTAGGCTCCAGGTTCCCCGTAACCCTGAAGAAAAGGATAAGCAGTATAGAAGATGGATGGATGGATGGATGGATGGATGGATGGATGGAAATGTTGTATTCATTTCACTTGTTTATTTGTCAGTTCACCTTTTTGGCCTGCCACCCTCAGTGCTCTCAGTGCCATCGTTTCCCTGCTGCTTTGCATATTCCTTTAATATTTTATTGCAGTCATTCATATCTGTTGCACCAACCACATACATATCTGTACTATAACAGCACACCTTGCATTTCATAATTAAATCCCAACACCAGAGGTCTGTTGTTTGTGTGTGTGTGTGTGTGTGTGTGTTAGCGAGCAACAGGAATTTGTCATAAGATGGTCTCTAACCCAACATAGTGAACTTATCTGAACTAAGTGCTCAGCAGTAGAATTAAAAGCATTGCAAATTGAAATGGTATTAACTATGAAGAGCATTTCGAACAAACAAGCGAAAACTGTCACCTAGACAGCTAACATAGGGATAGCTTTATATTTATGAGCATTTTTTGTTTCAACCAGTCTGTTATCTTGACCTGGAAACTCCTTTTTTGCTCCATATCATTGGGTCATTATTAAACTTTGATTTGATAGCTAAACCATTGGTTTTGTACGTGATCAGTGTTATGAGACCCCATTTGTTAGCTAGCATCTCATTGACAATATGATATTTACTTTTTATTTTTCTTACTCCCACATGGACATGGTCTGTGAAATACCATATATCAGCATGTATACATCTAAAACAAGGCAGCAGATTACTATGGATTAGAAAGTAATCCCATTTTTAACACTGGTGTCTAGCCACAGATATGATTCTGAGAAATGGTTCCAGATTTTTCCACCATGTTGGGTGTCATAACACGGTTTGTTACACGAGCAAGGTTCAGACAAATCCAAACTTCAGTTGTTTTCCAATGAGCGAGTCATTTTCCCTTATAACCCAGGAGATTAAATTTCAGAAACTATGATCTTTTGAATATTTAGTTTCACTGACATTTTAATTATTTTGAAAGATCACATAAAAAACCTCCAAAATGCTACCCCTAATTAATATTGTTCCAAAATTAAAGCAGAAGGCTTTGGGAATGCAGTCATGTTCAAGGTTGGGGGTGCATATTAGAATTTTCTTTCAATCAGCAGCCATGAAAGTATTACGTGTATACATCTGACGGGCTGCGTTTACCAGACAGTCTGCAATTTACCATTATTGTGTCCAGCAAAAGCAATCAGGTGAATATATGAGGTGACTATAAATTTCCCCGCAGTCAAACAGACAGATTATGTTTTTGTACGAGTGTGAAATATTAGCAGATGAGGATGCAGATTTGTCTCTGTGCTGGGTCTGTAATAGAGTTCTCCTGTTATTACATAGCCTTGTCAATTGCCCGCACACATTACAGTCATCTTGCTGGTATAGTGTGATGCTTAGTTTAAGGCTTGGCTGCTCTGACAACATGGTGTTTATGAGATTTTTGTACAAACCTATATGAATAAAAAGTTACAGTTGTGGTCAAGGCTAGTGATGGTAGCTTTTCTAATGATTCTTTCTGCGCTGTAGTCAACAACATAATTGTCAAATCCAAGAGCAAGACTAACTGAGATCGAGTCAAGGTTGAGCCTTAAGGGGGTCGAGGTTAAGTTCAGATGAAAGCAAGCCAGAGCCAAGAACAAAACAAAAAGCAACAAATCCTTTGCAAGGCCAAGCCTTTAATTCAGATTCTTATACACCAGAAAGACATATACACCAGAATACAACTGAAGTAGCTAATTTTCTTTAAAGTTTTCATGAGAATTACTCAGTATCTTGTGGAATCATGCTGGACAATAGAGTTAGGCATATAATTGGGTTACCACTAGTAGTTTAATGGTACATGAATACAAGACACTGATATTTGGTTAAAAAGATGTGGTTCTAATCACACAAATCTGTTTACCACAAATCCATCCATACCACGTATCCTACACAGGGTTGTGGGGAAGTCTAGAGCCTATCCGAGGGAACTCAGGGCACAAGGCAGGGAAAGCCTGGACAGGGTGCAACCCATCACAGGGCACAACTGCACACATATTCACACACTTCAGACAATTTAGAAATGTCAATCAGCCTGCAATCAATGTCTGTTGACTCGAGGAGGTTTACCAGAGTACCCTGAGGGAACCCCTCAGGGAGAACACACACAAGGCGAATGTAGGATCCAATCCCCCTCCCTGGAGGTGTGTGGCAAAAGTGCTAACCACTAATCCACCATCATCACCCATTCTTAAATAAATAGTTGAACCAATGATGCTAGTTCTCAAGCTGGCTTAATTTGCTCCAATGTTTATGCGATGTTTTCTAGAAGAACTAATTAATTCTTGTCTCAATTTGTGCACGTGTAAAGAACAGACAACATGAACGTTATTTTGTACAAACTCTCATTCAAGACCAAGATCATATTTAGTAAGACCATCCATCCATCCATCCATCTTCTATACCTCTTATCCTTCCTTCCGGGTCACAGAGCCGAACGGGGTACACCCTGGACAGGGTGCCAATCCATTGCAGGGCACAATCTCATACACATTAATACACTACAGACACTTTAGACATGCCAATCAGCCTGTCATGCATGGCTTTGGACTGGGGGATGAAACCAGAGTACCCGGATGAAACCCCCGCAGCACGGGGAGAACATGCAATTTCCGCGCACACAGGGCCACGGTGGGAATCGAACCCACGACCATGTGAGGCAAACGTGCTAACCGCTAAGCCACGGTGCGCTCTTTAGTAAGACCAATGCCCAAGCATTTCTTTGACAAATCCAAATAAAAACATAAAATGTCTGAAAACCAGACTTGAGCCCCAAACTAGCATCATTTTCTGTAGCCCTAGACTTGCTAGTGCAAGATAAGATTAGCTTTTCTTAATGCTTATCAAGCAAATTAAATCTTGCTTAGCTGTTACAATTCCTACAAATTTTGCATGGGCTCAGCTCAGAAGCATCAAGTAGAGATCTGTGTCTCTGGATGACTGAGCACTGGGAACACTGCTAGAGTGTGAGGATCAACTTGCGTAATAACTAGCACCAATCCAACCACTGAATTTGATGAATAGGCTTGGAGCACCATCATACAATATCTGTTCAACCAAGTCTACTCTATGCTATTGGGGGGGGGGGGGGGGTGCTTCAAGGTTTCCTTGATGGAAAGGTTTCCCTTTGATGGAAACCATTTTGATATAGGATTCCTCATAGATCTTTTAAGGGTTCCCCTAAGATGAAGGAGAGGAACAGAGGAGGACAAAAAGAGTATGGTAGATGTAACCATCTTTGTTGAATGAAGACAAACATGATTTGTTTTCATTGCTCTTGACATTGTCTATGACTTGTCCTTGAAGCATCACATGCACATTCCTTTTGTTACCCCTTTTTTCCTCTTGAATGGGGATTCTCGTGTTTCTTGCTATCTTTATTATTAATGGAATTATTCACGGGCAGAGGTGTGCGGCATCTGAATAAATTGAGCGCAGAGTCGGGGCCAATGCTCCTTGCTGGCATACATTTGTGCTCAGTTAACAAAGAGCTTGGATACTCCAAATCCCACTGGAATTGTGCACTCATGTTCTGTTTGAAACCAACATAATTAAAGTCACTCTCTGAAGTAACCTATTTGTATAACGAAAGCTCCCTTACAACGGCCGGCTCCTATGAATAACCCGTAGGAGGGCCGGTGGCATAATTATTTCACATTTCTAATTTAGGTGAGGGAATATTTGTTATCAAATCGGGTGGTGAGACAGAAGGGGGGGTGCAGTTCAGATTAGGCGGGAGGGAATGGTATTAGTTTCGAATGAGGGGACATAACAGGATCTGTGGAATGCTTTATGGAGGTGTGGCAGTGGATGATTACTGTAGGCTCAGAACACATACACTTTTGGACATCACAGGTATCTAAACTTAGACGACCGCTCTAATTATAAAATTAGATGGCATCCCATTCCATCATGCCATTTCCTGATCAAGTTGTTGACACTCTGGAACTGATTTGTGAACACACACTTGTTTGTGTGTCAATTTGAATGAAGCTTGTTTCCTCACTGCTTTGGAATTCAGATCAGTGGGTATTTGTTTGTCCCAGGGACACAGCAAGTGTACCTTTGAATAACGAAAGTCAGCATTTGCCAGACTGAGAATGCACCTACCATTGCATGAAAACATGAAAATGAAACAGTATAATAACAGCTCTGAGGCCAGAATCATGCTTGAGTGTCTTCTCTGCTCAGGTGCAGGACATGCAGTTTCCAGACGTCCTTTGGTGCCGACAGAAGAACTCACTGAGGTTGCTCAAAGATAATCAGAGGATCATGTGATCAGTGAGTCGCTATGGAGTTAATGGTCAGTAGAGAATGACCAGATCTTGTCCGCAGTGTGGTGAATTTACTTGGACATGTATGCTAATCCTCCTACTACCTAGCTGCCTGGCAATGACATTTTCTTATCACGTGGAATATACAGGAACGGACTAAGTGTAGCCTGCCTCACAAGCAGCTCAAATCATCTTGAATGTGTCTCCAATTGTGCCCTGCAATGGGTTGGCACCCCGGGTTGGCACCTACCTTGTTTTTGGGCAATGGGAGGAAACCGAAGAGCCCAAAGGAAACCCACACAAACATGGGAAGGACTACAGTGATCTCTGATCATCATAAACACTCCAGAGATTATCACTTGGCCACATGAGCTTACAAATAAAAGAGTATAAACATGGCTGGTGTTTTGTGTGTGTTGCAAATTTGTCTTTCGCTTTCTGCCACGTGATGTGGCGTGACAGCCTATGTGACTTTCCAGTAAAGCCTGGCACAGGCAGGTGCACTTCTGCATATAAGAGATGCCAAGAGATGGTCTCTTAGAGCTGATAAGGGATTGGAGGAGTAGTAGTAAGTTTTTCAGTCCCACTTGCAACTGCATCGCCTCCTTTTTCTTGCTATTATAATCTCCTTGACATGAGTGCACATAAACAGTGTTTAGATGTTTAGACTAGGGTTTGCCATGTAAGTGGCTGCGTGTGCCCATTATTAAGATTCCTCTCACATGCACCTTGGCTTTGGAGGAATCGTATGAAGATATGGGAATCCATGCATAAGCTCCCTTTGAGAAGTCAATTACTGCTTTCATAAAGGAGGGACTTTTATTAAAGAAGGAGAGACAGAGGGAGTTAGGGATAGACTGAGAGAAAAGGTGGGGGTAGCCTTTACATGTACATTGATTTCTATCAGTTAATATCACTTCATAGCTGGAAAGGTGGAGAGATGAAGGGGCAGCTGTATTTAATCCTGGGCTAACTTACTTTTGAAAAGAGAAATCATTGTCAGATGCTGATATATTAAGGAATGAGATGCAGAGGCAATAATTCCAGCTCCCTTAATTATGGTTTCAAAGCTACCAGAATTTCAAGCAATCTGGTGAATTATAGCAACAGACAGGAAATTCCCTGCTTATGTACGTTTTTTGGAAGGTGAGACCAGTGACTCCAGAGTAGTGCAACAGTTTTCAGGGGTTGGGGGGTTTGAAGGGTAATGCATGTTCTATGACCAAAATACCATAGACTCAAGAGACTAAGATTCTAAATCCCTTTCTTTAGACCAGGGGTGTCCAATGTTATCCAGAAAGGGACCGGTGTCAGTGCAGGTTTTCATTCCAACCAACCAGAAGCCACACCTGAGTCTATTGAAAGCCAAGATCACCTGATTAAACAGGTGGAATTAAGTGTGGCTCCTGCTTGATTGGAATGAAAACCTGCACCTCCACCGGTCCTTTCTGGATAAGATTGGACACTCCTGCTTTAGACCTTTCCTTATTTTCAGTAGCTTCACTAATGCATATCATATGCCATATTTACTTTTCAGGATACCGTTAATGGTGGTATCTGGAAAATCTCTGGATAGTCTGTATCTGGAAATCTGGGGAAAAAAATCACATCCTTATGGTAAATGGTTTGCACTTATATAGAGCTTGTTTAACCTTAGCAGTTCCAAAACACTTTACACGGGTTATCATTCACCCGTTCACACACACATGCCAATGGTAGCAGAGCTGCCATGCAAGGTGCTAACTTGCCATCAGGAGCAACTTGGAGTTCAGAGTCTTGCCCAAGGACACTTTGGTATGTGGAGTCATGTGGGTCGGGAATCAAACCGCCAAACGCTACGATTCATGGACAACCGGCTCTACCAACTTAGCCACAGCCGCCCTAATGACCCTTATCTTGCTTACTCCAGGTTTTGGTCTTGCGTTTCTCCTCTAGTAATAAAAGTAATATTGGAACATTAATAAAATTGACTGTAATGGACCTTAAAAGTTTCAGTGAAACAAATATGCCCTTGTTTCATTGCTCTAGTTTTCGAAATTCCCATCAATTCATGAAGTAATAGATATTGTTGTTTATTGCAATCAAATAAACACAAGTTAAATACACAGGGCTTAACTGCAGTGTGCTGCATCGTTGGAGTTATGATAGTGGTGAGGCTCGGCTGATAGCGTGTGTCTCGGAGGTACGAGCTGCACTCGTTGGGGTTTGGAGATAAGCAGAATGCGGCTGGCCAACTGCAATCTCACAACCAGGTCATGCTCAAAAACCCACTGGTAGCTGCTTATGCTAATGTGCAGGGTGTTGATATGAGAGGGTATCTAGTTGTGTTGTTGTTCCTGTTGCTCATCTACATCACATATACTAAAGCAAGCATTTACGATTTTGGAATTATTTCGTACATTTTAGAGCATTTATGCTCCAAGTATTATCCATATCAAATACAAATGTAAACTCATCCAAGGCACATTTAAACCCAATCACACAAACCGCTCCGAGATGCCTTTCAGCCAGATGTTATGCAAGTGCAAATACAGCTGTCTCTCCAAGCCAGACTGACAACCAAACCTCTGCTAAAATGTCATGACACACACAGTCCCCGAATGCTGAAGTTGCCAACACTAAAAAGATTAATATTCGAAACAGAAAATGGTTCACTGCAAAAAATGACACATTGAATATACTCCAATTTATTTTGTGTTTTCTATAAGAAGAATACGATAATCCTATAAAACCTACATCTAGTCATTTTTACACATTTCAAGCTTGAAATTGCTCTTGTTCTATGTATTATTAGATCATATTGCACGTTTTAAGCATTTATTTAAAACAGTATGGAAAATGTTAATAAAAACAAAGAGGGGTGAGTTGTATTTAAACAACAAAGTATTTGATGTTTTACCTTACCAACTGCATAGTTTCTTTGAAGATAAACATTTATTTTGAAATTGATGCATGCAACACGTTCCAAAAAATTAGGGACAGGGGCAATTTAGGACTAATATCGATGTGACGAGTTGAACTAAGAAGGTGATGTGAAACTGGTGAGGCAATCGTCTAATCATAGTATATAAGGAACCTCCAAAAAAGGCCTTCAAGAGCAAAGATGGGTTGAGGCTCACCAATCTGCCAACAGATGAGTCAGCGAGTAAACCAACATTTTGAGCTCAACATTCCCCAAAGACAAATCGGTAAGTTTTCACCTTCCACAGTGCACAATGTAATTAAAAGATTAAAGGAATCCGGTCTAATCTCTGTGCATAAAGGGCAAGGCCGAAAACCACTTCTGAATGTGCGTGATCTCCGATCCCTCAGACGTCACCATCTTAAAAACTGTCATGAGCCTGTAATGGATATCCGGACATGGGCTCGGGAATACTTTGGTAAACCTGTGTCAGTCAACACCTTTTGCATCTGCATCCACAGATGCAAGTGAAGGCTTTACTATGCAAAGCAGAAGCTGTACATCAGCACTGTCCAGAAGCGCCGCAGACTTCTCTGGGCTCGGTCACATCTGAGATGGACAGTAGCACAGTGGAATCGTGTTTTGTGGTCCAATGAGTCAACGTTTCAAATAGTTTTTGGACAGAACAGTTGTCGTGTTCTCCAGGCCAAAGAGGCAAAGGACCATCCAAGCTGTTATCAGCGTCAGGTCCAAAAGCCAGTGTGTGTCATGGTATGGGGTGTGTCAATGACCATGGCATGGGTAACTTGCACATCTGTGAGGGCATCATTAATGCAGAAAGATATGTACACATTTTGGAGCAACATATGCTTCCATCCAGAGCAGGACAACGACAAACCACATTCGGCCCAGATTACAAGGTTTCTACTTGGATTGTATGGTTGCATAAGTAGAGAGTGCGGGTGATAGTATGGCCAGCCTGCAGTCCTGATCTGTCTCTGATTGAGAACATGTGGCACATTTTGAAGTGCGAAATAAGGCAACAAAGGCCCTGTACACTCGTGCAGCTGAAAAAATGTACAATCGATGAATGGGAGAAAATTCTGCTTGCTAAAGTTAACCAACTGGTGTCTTCACTCAGCGCCCAAATGCTTAATAAGTGTTATTAAAAGAAAAGTTGATGCTACATAGTGGTAAACAGTCGACTGTCCCAACTTTTTTGGAGTATGTTACTCTCATACAATTTGAAATGAGTTTATATTTAAAAAAAAAATAAATTACATTTACAAAGTAAAACATCAAATAATGTGTTAATAATGTGTTTTCAGTATAGTACAGGATTAATTGAATTTTCAAATGATTCCTTTTTGTTTGTTTGTTTTTTTGTTTTTTTGTTTGTTTGTTTTTTATTTTCCATACTGTCCCAACTGTTTTGGAATTGGGGTTGTAGAAGCAAAATGATCTGCCAATAGAATAAGACTGTGTCAAGCTTAAAATTCCATCCATCCATCCATCCATCTTCTGGTCCATCTGGTCCTTCCATCCATCCATCCATCCATCCATCTACTGCTTATTCTACACAGGGTCACCTAGAGCCTATCCCAGGGAACTCGGGGACAAGGTGGGGGACACCCTTGACGGGGTGCCTGCTTATTCTACACAGGGTCACCAAGAGCCTATCGCAGGGAACTCGGGGACAAGGTGGGGGACACCCTGGACGGGGTGCCTGCTTATTCTACACGGGGTCACCTAGAGCCTATCGCAGGGAACTCTGGGACAAGGTGGGGGACACCCTGGATGGGGTGCCTGCTTATTCTACACAGGGTCACTTAGAGCCTATCCCAGGGAACTCGGGGACAAGGTGGGGGACACCCTGGACGGGGTGCCTGCTTATTCTACACAGGGTCACCTACTACTAGTAGGGTCACCTACTACTAGAGCCTATCCCAGGGAACTCGGGGACAAGGTGGGGGACACCCTGGATGGGGTGCCAGCCTATCGCAGAGTACAATCATACACACATTCACACACTATGGACATTTTGGACATGCCAATCAGCCTACAGTGTATGTCTTTGGGCTGGGAGAGGAAACAGGAAACACATTGCTCAATGCGGTGGTGTTATAAGAGTGGATCTCTTGTGAAGTGATACATTGTTAGAGAATAACAACCAAAATAATATGCATTAATTGTCCTTTTTTAATTTGTGTGTGTTCGGAAGTGCAAAATTACACAGTAAATGAAATATTCCAGACTTGCTGCTAATTAGTGTCCGGTGAACGGCTGTCTGTTCTCACTTGTAAGCTGAACACTTGCGCAAAACCCTCCTGATGTCTTTGAAGAAGCATTTTTAATGCAAAGAATGAGCGACAACGCTGACATCCTGACCGCCCTGAAAATAATAATCCCACCTTCTGCTGTCTCGACTGAAACATCGTCAATATTATAACACAAGTCCAGTCGCCTTGCTTACTATTAGAAGAAAATGAGTGTGGTAAACAGTGTGGAAACCATTGGCAAAGGGAGACGGTCACTAAAACCTCTGAGCTTTAAAAGAACAGCTGTTGGGGAGGTGAACAGCTCCGGATCGCTCTCTGGAGAGCAGCCGACGATGCAAAGAGGATGGCTGTCGTGTCGCATTAACTTGTAATTTAGCATCAGAGTAGTTTACTCGCTTTGTTCAGATGTACTTTGAGTCATTTTAGTGTTTTCACATGAGGATACAAAGCCACGCCCCCAGAATCTGAGATTTTCCATTCGAGACAGCAATACCAAGGATTACCATGACATCAATTTCAAGTAATTAGGTAGGCTGTTTTTTAATTTTATTTCCTTTGTCTTTGTCTTTTAAAGTGGATCATAAAAATACCTAATGTTTGTTCATAACATGTAGGCCTCAAGTAGCTGACATTCTCGTTCATAGCTAAAACAACCATTCCAACTTGTTAACACTAAATAGCGTGACTTAATGCTAGTTTATATAAAGCAATTACTGATTTGCTGCTGTGAGAAATGGGGTTAGCAGGTGGTTAGTACGTTTGCCTAGCACCTCCAGGGTTGGGGGCTTGAATCCCACCTACACCCTGTATGCGTGGATCCTGCATGCTCTCCCCATGCCTCAGGGGCTTCATCTGAGCACTCAGGTTTCCTCCCCCAGTCCAAAGACATGTGTTGTAGGCTGATTGGCATCTCTAAATTATCTGTAGTGTGTGAATGTGTGTGTGATTGTGCCCAGTTTTGAGTTGGCACTTTGTCCAGGGTGTCCCCTGCCTTGTGCCCCAAGTTCCCGGGGTTAGGCTTCAGGCTCCCTCGTGACCCTGTGTAGGATAAGCGGAATGGAGAATGGATGGATGGATGGACGCCTTTCCTGCATTACAGGCGGTCAACTTAATGAGTTGTATAAATTTCAAACTGTTCATTGGTTTATACAGGTTGTATTTTCAAATCTATCCTGGAAGAACATTGCTCTTCACCAAGGTTCAACATGGCTAGTTTCTTCACTAGTAAGAAATTTCTTACTAACATTTACAGTAGTTTTATCAAATTTCTTTTCATTAACATTTTTGGAATCACGTCGTGTTTTTTTGTTTGTTTGTTTGTTTGTTTGTGTTTTTTGCTCGCAGTAAAAGTATCTGGTTGCGCTGGGCGCTAAACGGATTCCACCATGTTTTCCTTTATAAAAAAGACAGAGATGGGGTGGAGTACAGAGAACTTGGGGAGTGTCAATAAAATGACTTACAAGAGAACCTGTGTAAACGTAAACACTTGATGTCATTGTTTTCAAATTATTATTATTAAATTATTTTTGTCATGTTCTATATGTCCATCCATCCATCTTCCATACAGCTTATCCTATACGGGGTCACAGGGGAGTCTGGAGCCTATCCCAGGGAACTCCGGACACAAGGCACGGGACACTCTGAACAGGGTGCCATCCCATCACAGGGCACAATCGCACGCGCATTCACACACTACTGGCAATTTAGAGATGCCAGAGAGTCTACAGCGCATGTCTTTGGACTGGGGGAGGAAACCGGAGTACCCGGAAAAAACCCCTAAAACGGAGGTCTTCAACAGGGGGTCCGTGACCCCTAGGGGGTCCGCGGAGGTACTGTATGGGGGTCGCGAAAGTTTTGGTACCAGTTTGATATAACACAATTTCATACAATATATACAGTATAATTAGGGGGTCCCCGCTCCATCTCGCCATCAGTTTGGGGGTCCTTGGCCTGGAAAACGTTGAAGATCCCTGCCCTAAAACACAGGGAAAATATGCAAACTGCATGCACACAGGGCGGAGTCAGGACTCGACCCTCCAGCCCCAGAGGTGCGAGGCAAACATGATAACCACTAAGCCACTGTGCCCCCTATGTTCCACCTATTTTCCAGGTTATTTCTACTAGCAAAAAAACAAACAAACAAATAAACAAAACAAACTGCTATTGCACCGTTAATGGGTACAGTACATGGAGTATTTTAACTAGCTTGCTGTAGTTAGTGGAGGAGCTCAGTTCAGGCTCGCTCTCTGTGCCACGGTTGATGAGTTGTGGTTAATGGGGCCATGTAGAAATGATGGCATGTCTCCATTCAGAGCAGGACCAGTGAGGCCAGAGCACTGGCCGAGGAGGGACACGTTCACTAGGAATATTTAACAACCTTCACCAACTGGCTCAACACTAATACTTCATTTGCATTGCACATGGTCTCTGGAAATATATCCTTATACACATTTAACCCACCTTTCACTTCCTTCATAAAAAAAAAAAAATTATTACATTGTTACGTTCTCTTTTGTCGGAAATATATTGTACAAATTTAAGCTGGTGTACCAGGCACAGAGGTAGGTGGTATCTAAGTTTCAAGTACTGTACTGTTTCCTTCACATGTGTAGCCAGAAAGGTGTTTACACACATCCCACTTGCTATCAGCCGGAGGAACACAGGCGTATCGCTTAGACACTGGCTGTGTGTGTGAACTAACGTGATCGCATCAGTACTACAAGAGAAGGGCGTGTTTGGGGAGGATGAGGGGGTGTGAAGTCTTAATTGTGGCCCTAGATAAGGATTAGAAGGGTCTCAAACACGGTGACTTGCAAATACCTTGGCCTAAAAGGTGCTTTAATGCCCTAATGTGTATCACGTATCAGGGTCGGGTAATTACGTCTGAGCTTGAGTGTGTGTGTGTGTGTGTGTGTGTGTGTGTGTGTGTGTGTGAAAGAGAGCATGCGTGTGAGAGAACTGTAGCTGGAGATAAAGAGTGAAGACCTTAAAAGTTTACTAATCCTACAATAATCAAGCGATGTGCAGCGTTGTCACATACATTTGTGATATCAGAGTGAACAAATCCATTAGCATTAGAATACACTCCTCCAGCTAATCACTTGCACACTCATTTTTTTTGTACATTTTTTTTATTTATTTACCCACCTACAGAGGTTGAGTGATGGTTATTCATGCAGGAGTGAAGCTAAGCCGGCTTGGGGTGTGTGCAGTGTATAACTCAGTGAATGAAAAGACTAAGATTGAGGCACGTAGAGAAAAGAAACAAGAAAGCAGTATCAAAAAGAGGTTAGCAAATGCCGCCCACCGGGCTCTCCGCCTGTCCCTGGAGCCCCTGCTAGCCTGTTATCACCCAGCCGTGTGGGGGGGCTTTGAAATTGGCACTTTCCTTTATGTGACAATTGTACCTGCTGATAGACCATTCGATTACTTATCCGCTCGCTCCTTCGCCGCCAACGCTGCCTTATTTCTCCTCTTCCATAACCTCAGTTTAACTGAGGTGCTTTTTTTTCACTCTGTTAGGTGAGAGGTCCTGAAGTGCTGGTGCGAAGAGTCCTTTTGTGTCCAGTCATGGCCTGACAAATTTGTGTGTGTGTGCGTGCATGCGTGTGTGTGCGTGCGTGTTTGCGTGTGTGTGTGTGCGTGCGCGTGTGTGCGTGAATGCGTGTGTGTGCGTGCGTGTGTGTGTGTTTGTGTGTGTGTGTGTCTAAAGGAATATAAAGAACTAAAGAAATAGTAGGGATTTTGTCTTTTTGTTGATTATCCTGTTACTGAAACTGAACTAATGGCCATGGTGAAGATTTTTTTAACCTCCGTTTTACATTAGGATATTTTCATATTCCCAGTATTGTTTTTTTTTTCTTTCTTTTTTTTTTTAAATATATATTTTATATAGCTCCCTGGGATAGGCTCCAGGTTCCCCCGTGACCCTGAAAAGGAGTAAGCGGTTGAAGATGGATGGATGGATGGATGGATGGATATATTTTATATAAACACATGCTATAATAGGTAAATCCATATGCGTCTGATACATACCAATTTGTCACATTTTCTATTTATATATACAGTCGATGACAGTGCTGTGGAAGGTGGAACAATAGAGGACACATCACACACACACACACACACACACACTAACAGAGAAAGAGGAATAAATACACAATGAGCGGTGAGTGACACACCTGTTCTCTCTCTCTCTCTCTCTCTCTCACACACACACGCACACGCACGCACACACACGCACACACACACATGCAATCACACACAGCACTGACCACATCACAGCCAGTAGCTCCCTCTGTTGTCCACCGCTGAACTGCGCCATCGGGCTATCCTAACACAACTGCCAGCCTGCCTCCGAGTCCCAGCAATACACCACCACTGTTGACTTCACACACTCTCTCTCACACACACACACACACACACACACACACACACACACACACACATGGAGATTCTGACAGATTGAGCTCTTCTGCCATGAGTGTATTTGTGCTCATATACAGTAAACATGTGATGGATGTGTGTGTGTTCAATATTCAAATGCAATATTACACAGAAATGTATACAAGTGCGCATGCTTTAATATATATATATATATATATA